>JASVER010000011.1:16966391-17079697 GCA_030449065.1 Oceanodroma leucorhoa
CAACCACCACACGCTCTCATCTCTAGATACTTGGTTTTGGATGGGTATTGTGATTAACTTCTCAATCACAGATCACAATCTACCCTCCAACATATGCCAATCTTCTTAAATCTACTTACTCTTCTAATTATATTCTTTTACAAAAATAAGCCCTCCGGAGGGGGAAGCTATAGCTAGTTACACAATCAAAAAMATGTACCGAATAGACAACAATAAAGTACATACCTGGACATAAAAATGTGTACCTGGATAAAGCAGTTACATGACAGCTAACTTAATTTCCCTCTGAAGTCATAATAAGACAAGAGGTAACTGCATACAAATGCAGTCGTATACGTCCTTTATTTCTGACTCAAATTGGGATAAAGAAGTTTAAAAACAGACTCTGCCTGTGCTCCTCCATGCAACTCTGTAGCCAGGAAAAGGCTAGGAAAAGCTAACTGTCACATGAAAGCCAAGGGGGTACACCTTGGGGGATGAAATTTTCCTACATCCCTATCTCCAAAATTGGATGCCAGATTTCTCTTCAGATCTGACCAGTTGAAGGAAAATGCTTGTGAGATGAAAAAAAGAAAAACACCTCACTTTCCCTTCTTCTCTACCCAAGATCTGATCTTCTCTACTCACAGATCTGAGATTTTCTTAATAGCGCAGCACTTGGAGATACAGAGATACTAAAAAGGGATAGAGTATACTGTGAAATATTGCAATGGCATAACCCATCAAATTTAGGGCTCTGGTCTAGTCTTRGTGATCCCGGCCATCAAACTGAGAGGATAAAGAAAAGAGAACAGAGTTTTTGTGTTGATACCTGAACAGTGAAACATCTTCCTCAAGACAGAAGCCAGTCAGACAACAGCACCTCAAGCTTCCCCACTTGAACAAGTCAGCATTACCCCTACATTTGTCTGTGGTGATCTAAATGAGGGCCACCTTCAGAAGTTTCCCTTACTTCATATTTACTCTCCACACACACACACAAAAAAATCCAACTTCACCAGGTTGTGATGAACTGCAACATGACAAAACTTAAAGAAAATAAATTGTAATTAAAACAACATATGATTAAAAGTACATCCAGCTCTCAAAACATAAGTTTTTACCATATCACTCATAAGTAAATAYCTGACCTTGCTAAAAGTCACATCAAATTTCAAGGCTTACCCTTAAACCACAAAGACACACAACTTTTTGAAAGCAGATTTTTTTTTCTGCTATAAAAAGCCAACTGAAGTCACCGGACTAATCTTCAAAAATGAAATCTGTTCACAGAACGGTGGAAGAGTTTAACTGGTTTAGTCCAGAAAGCAGTCTTTTCGAAAACACAAAAATGCTAGAGCAAGACTTCAGTTATGCTGATGTCATACTGCAAAGGTTCCCAAAAGGTTCCCCCCCCAGACTCCCTTTCCCAAAACAAGCACCCCAGTCTCCCTGCCCTCCAGGCAGGGCTGCCCCACGAGGGCCCTTCCGCCCCTCCGCAGCGCCCTCTGGGGTGCAGGGACGGCCGGTGCAACAGAGCCACCCGAGGCCACGCCAAACCGCCACCCACCCGGCGGATCCAGACCTTGCTCCAGACKGAGCCCAAACCCAAACAGACAGTAGCGAGTAACTCGGCGCACGACACACTCCTTCCTGGCAGGAAGGACTCTCATACCTTAGCCAGGACGTTTAATCTGCTTGTAGCCCCACTTAGGTCCACCTCACCACAGCCAACAGGACAGGARGGTCAGGAGGCAGGAAGAGGACCAGAGCAGAAGAGCAGATCAAACTGCAGGACTACCAGGGTCAGTGACAGAAGAGCTTTGGGACCATGAAGATTTCCCATTTTTACTTGTCCTTTGACTTTAAAAGTGGAGGTGATCTAAAAAGTTGGATGGCGTTGAATCTAAACCAATGCAATAAGCCCGTATGTCACCATTTAAGTTTTTGTGATGCATATGGATAAGAGCTCTTTCCATTCCTCCATAGATTTGTTGTGTACAAGCTTCCTATTTTCCAACCTAAAACTCCAATTCCTTGCTCACCCCAGTTTCCCAAGGACCAAGTTATCACTTCATTCTCTCTTCTTGTCAATGATCCTCATATAACGAAGCCGAAGTTTTCAGAATGTGAATGTTTTAAGTGATACTGAGAAAATGAGCAGAGCTTATTTAAGAATATTAAAGTGATATGTTGATGGCTGCTATCAATCACTTCTTTCCATTACAAGACAATTACTGAAGCAGATGAAGCTCCGGAAATTCTCGCATCGAGCTGACAGAGACACAAGCTACAACACATWCCTTTTCCAGTATGTTTTCTTAATTCCTCACACACAAAAAAAAAACCACACACACAAAAAAACCCAAAAAACCCAAACCAAAACAAACACCACCACCACCAAAACCCAACAGTACCATTTTGGAAATTCACACCTATAATATTCTCCTAAGTTTTCAAACTAATCCGAGAAGAAATGGTCACACTGTAGGCAAAGATCACACTGAGTTCAAAACCTCATCTCATTTGACAAAACACACCATTCCAGTAACACAAYGAAGATGCGTAAGTAACCAGCAGAAATATTTGCTTACTTTTGGGGAGTCATTTGGTGAAAATAAGCAATCAAAGTGTTTAAGGTTTCTGTAAAACATATAACCCGTTTATGCTGGCACACAGGTTCCAGAAAACCTAATCTCTCCTATAATATTTGCCTGCAGCAAAACAACCGAGACAGTAACGCCACAAATGTACATGACAAATGAGGACTCTCAAATAATTCTAAATTTTAACCATAAGTGCCAAAGAGCAATCTAATTTWAAAAAGTTCATAATGCTCTGATGTGCTAACATTATTTCATGATTTGACTAAATCTAACATAGTTGCTCCCACCAACAAGAGCATGCACTTTCAAGTGGTTTGTTGCCTGCAGCTATCTTATACAAGAGACTGTAGTAGCATGCAATATTCAAGAGAAGCTGTCTACATTACTTTTTAAAAAAAATAATTCAGTTGCTGTTGATAAGTTATACTGAAACAAAATAAACCTAAAGAGAGCATTTAACTGACAATTCTACTTACACTCCCTCCAAGCGGAAATTATTTCATTCCACACATTTATGCCTTTAAAGACTTTAACACGCAAAGATGGAATGTGATATATTTATGGAATTTGAGTTAGATTAAGAGCCAGCTAATTGAATACTCCTATTTTAAAAACTGAATGCTCAAGTAGCACAATGCATTTTTAAATCAAGTATTTTAATAATAAGCTACGAACCTACCAATTTTTTGCCATTTCACAGAATCATTTTTTAAAATATATTAAAATATCACAGCATCATTAATTTGAACCTACTTACTCCAACCAATAATTCCAGCTTTCGGTTGCAAAACATCAAGACTTTATGTTTAAAAGAAAAGACACAAATTTTAACTAGTCTTCCTAAATACAAATATAACAAACCCTTACGTTGCTTATTGATTTTACTCACTATTATCTTCCTGAAACTGTAAATGGATGAAAAAGCTCCAAAGACATAACTCTGGCCCAGGTACATAACTTGGGAGATATATYTGAGTGCTAGGAAGTTTCACAGGAAAATTAAAGAGTCCCCCCAGTTCCAGGCATGGTTTTTTTATTTGTTTGAATTTAAACTTATACAACATCCAACATCAAGTTTACCACAGTTAACTTAATACAAACAACAGCAACAGAAATTCACAGATTTCTCTCACAGGTTGCATAAAACCCACCTGTAGACGACACCATAAAACGTCATTGGTTTTGCTAAGAAGGACCCACATGAGGCCCATTGGTTATGGAGCAAGAYCTATCTGTCAGAGATGGGAATTAATTCATATTTTTCTGCTTTGTATAACTTTGAAGCTTTCTTAGTCTTTGTTTAATTCATCAGAACGGTATGGGGATTCCACCCCATTCAGTTCCAGTGCCGAAAGCAGGAAAGATGGAGGTTTATGCTAACAGCATGGCAGCTGTCTTCTCACACCTTGTTTCACTTTGGAATGAAACTGTTATCATTGTTATAAGGGAAAAGAAACTGTGTTACCCAGCAAAGATATGTGGCATTGTGATTCTGAGACTGATCACCACCAAGATGTATCCGCAAAATTAACAGTTGGGGATAAGGAGTAAGTAATACCAAGATGACAGAGATTAATGTCTGTCAATTGCACAATCACTTGTGGCATTTATTTACCTGCWCATATCCAACCAGCCTGCACGTGGGTGTTTTGTAAGTCCACAGCTCAATACCACATAAACACTCCAGTAATAGTACCAAATACATGAATAAAAAATGGATTTAGGGACAAGAGAATATGAAAAGGGCGAAAAGTTGTTTCAAATGGCCAAGCATTATAAACGAGAAAGAAATCACAATCACAACTCGAGACTGAATTGCCGGGAGTTAACAGTGAGACCTATGCTGGGAGAACATCTTACTGTGGAAAATGCTAGGAACTCTAGTTTCTGGTCATTTAAAACAGGATTGAACAAAACTCCCAGACWGCGTAAAGACGGTCGTACAACGAACGGCTTCGAGGGAAGCGGTCCAAAAGGCGTTTTCCTGCCCTTCCATTTCAACAAAACCCAACAGAACTGGGAGGACGTGGAAGCAATTCACACGAGGTGACCTTTGCGCTGCCACCAGCTGTCTGAACCAGCTGCACTCTCGACACACCTCGGGCAGCGCCCGCTTCTCTCAAGGTAAACGAGAGAGCGCGGCGGCCGGGGCCCGGCGGAGGGGCCCGGCCGGGCTGCCCGCCGCGGGGCGCGGGAGGAAGCCGCCGCCTCCCGCCCGGGCGCTGGCCAATGGGCGGCGGGCGGAGGCAGGCGGGCGAGGCGGCGGCCCAGGCCCCGGCGGGGCCGCGTGTGACGCACTTCGGTAACCCGACTCCCCGCCCCCGGCACGAACCGCCGCGCTGACATGGCCCCTCCTCTCCCCGCCGAGGGAGACGGCAGCGGGCCGCAACCGGGARGCCGCCCCGGGTTACCTCCGGCCACTCCTGCTGCGGCCGCGCGGGGAAGAGGAGCGGCCGGCCGGGACGCACGCTCCTCCCGGGGGGGAGAGGGAAAACGCGGGGTCACACCGGCGGATCAGGCGCCTAATGAGACCGGACACGCCAGGGTGTGGCTCCGGGGAGCACACGGAAAGAGAGCRCTTACCCAGCGCGGGCGGGGGAAGGCGGGGGGCAGCAGTGTTACCCGGGCTGCCAAAAAGTAATTAAAAAAACCAAAAAAAAAACCAAAAAAAACCCACACACCCACAGTAACTAGAGCACCGGACTCGGCGGTTATTGAAACTTTGTGTTAACTCCGAACACCGCATCCCGTGGGAAGAGAACAACAGCAAGAACCGAGCCAGGGCAGTACAATAAATAAAAAGCAGCGAAAGAGGGAGCCGAGCGCCTTCACTCCCCATCCTCGAGGGTGAGGAGGGGAAAAAAAAAAAAAAATTGAAGTCGGTCGGTCCCGCATTTCCACGGGACGGGCGGATTATACAACGGTACCAGCGACAGAGGAAGGCATGGAGGCACAGCGGCGGGGAGGACAGCGGTGCAGGCACCCAGCGCCAGCACACCCAGGCACCAGGGATGCGCCCAGGCAGCGGAAGAGGAATACCCGAAAAACAGGGCCGCCCAGCCATCGGCCGCCGCTCTCCTCCACCACTCACTCCTCACTCCCCTGTCCCTAACCACGGCAACACTGTATATATTTTTTTAATCCGTGTAGAGAAAATAAGCGCCCAGAAAAGAGAAACACCAGGAAAGCTCTCGCTTCCTACCTGGGCAGGGTTCAGCTCAGTTCAGTGCGTGCCGAGGAGGAGGGGGCAGAGGAGCACTATCTAAAACAAAAGTGGCGCCAAAACCCCCCAGTAAGAAGCATTCTTCTTCTTCCTCCTCCCTCCCTCCCTCCCTCCCTCCCCCCACCAGGGCCAGCGAGAGCCCAGCGGGGTTCCTGCAACACGCGGCTCCCGGCATCGGGCGTCCCCCGCACAAGTTGGCAAGCGCCCTTTCTTTAGAAAAAAATAAAGAAAGCCGAACGGAAACTGCCACAACTCTTCCTCTTAGCGGGCAGCCGCCGAAGAGCTCGCCCAAAGTCACTCGGAAGGGAAAACTCGCCCCACAAAGGCCTTCCCCGAGCTGGGCGCCTGGTGGGGGGGAGGTCGCCAGCTCTTTCGGAGGAGGCAGCGAAGGGAGGCGGGGGGGTGAAGGCGCAGGTCAGTCCCCACGTCCTCACTTGGGCCGAGGGAACTCACTCTCGCCAGTCCGCCAGCCCAGTCACTCGGGAAAAGGCGGCCGGAGTTGCCGCAGCTCGGCCGAGCCGGGGAAGAGAGACGGAGGAGAGAAACCCCGATCCCTCGGCACTTCCCTCCGCGGGGAAGCCGCCGGGAGCGGGCTGGCAGGAAGAGCTCAGCTGCTGGGCGGCGGGAAGGAGGGGGAGCGCTGTCAGGGGTGGGAGTCCCCTCTCCCCAGCCTCCTCCGACATTCCACCCCAGGGCACCGGCAGCCACCCCACCATTTTCTCCTGCGCGCCGCGCGGCCCAGCGCTCTCCCCCCGCGCGCGCGGCCCGCTCCGTCCGCAGCGGCTCCGACCCCCCTTCCCCTCCCTCCCCACCCCCCGAGAGGCCAGGCCCGGCTTGCCCACACACACCCCACACACACACACAATGCCCGAGTCCTCCATCTTGCCAGCAGCCCCTGCTCGGCTCGGGAGAAAGGGGGAGGAGGAGGAGGAGAAGGAGAAGGTGGTTCTCCATTTTAGCTCGCCGAGCACTGGGCCCAGCCTGCCCGGGGCCGGCTCTGGGGAGGAGGAACAGGGCTCCGGGCGGGCAACGGGGGCCGCTTTCGGCGCCCTCTCGCTCTCTCACTCGCGCTCCCGCTCGCGTCCCCCCTCCCCGCCGAGGCGCGCTGGGAAGGGGGGGTGGGGAAGCGGGGGGCTGGAGTGTTTTCGCGGCTCGGCCCCGCCGTCCTCCATCTTGGCTGCGCGGAGTCCCTGTGGCCAGCCGGCCTAGCGCCCCGCGCCGTCCTCGCAGGCCCGGGGACCGCGGGCCCCGTCCCGGCCTCTCTCCGCAGCCACGCACCGCGATCCCGAGTCCCCCCTCCAAACTTCCAGAAGCTTCGCCGCCATTTTCTAACTTACCTTGCCCAGTGTCGGCGTAGGCAGCGAGGAGGCCCAGGCTCGTAGCTCCGCTCCTATATCCCCGGCCCGGCTGCCGGTTGCGCGCCCGGCCCGGCCCGGCCCGGAGACTTGGCCGCGGAGGGGGGGTCTGGGGACGGCGCGGGGCGCGGGCAGGTTATTTAATTTGGCGGCGGCGCTGGGGATTGTTTGGGGTGTTCGCTGCTCGGCGGCTCGCGAGCGAATGGAGGGCGCAGGCGCCACCTGGCGGCCACCGAGCGAGGCCCGCTCTCCTGGGCGTGGGGCGACACCTGCCGGCCGACCGCGGCAGGGCCGCAGCGAGCGGGGTAAACAAGGTGCCGCGCATGCGCGCGCCGCCCGCCCGCTCCCCCGCCCCCGCCGGCTGGCCAGCGCGGAGCTCGGCGGCGGCGGGTCGGGGCAGGGGGGGTGGKGGGGACGCGGGGCCCCGCTGGGGCGGCGGGAGCGGGACCGCCACCGCCTGAGGGGGAGCGGGGCCGGCCGCGGACGGGCCGCCACCAGGGTGGCGGGGCGAGGCGGCGGCCTCCTCCCGGGCGGTGTGGGCCCGGCCTCCTCCGTGCGCGGCCGGCGGAAGAGGCCCAGCTGCTGGCTTCGTTCTCGGGGCAGGATCGGGTAACCGAAACACGAGGGCGGCCTAAAAAGGAGCGCTTGGGCACGGCGCTGCCCCGGCCCGAGCAGAGCCGGCGGGACGCGCCCGGCCTCGCACAGGCACACGGGGCCTGGCGTCCTTTCCTGTTGCAACGCAGAAGTAATTAGAAAATAATTGTTCGGCTGGGGCGAAGTTCAGTCTTTCTAGCAATAATCTATTAGCCGCTTGCAGTTTTTCCTCGCTCACCAGTGCCATTAACTGCAGGCGCTCAAAGGCGACGAGGCAGGAGGCGGTTACGCCGTGGGGCTGCTGGCTCCTTGGCCAACGTCCTCRCCAGTGGCAAGCCACCGCTGGCCTTTCAAAGCCAACTGCACCTGGGCCCTCGTATTGTCATTCATTTTGCGTTCAGGAAGCAAAGCCGYGTGCAAGGGAGCCTGTGGTTTTGAAGATAAATTCAAGAGTTGCCCACATGGATKCAGGGTGCCTTACCTTGCAAACTCCAAGCTTGCGTGGCAATGGAAGCAGAAGCAATGTTTGCTGGCACTGATGGTATTGTGGTTAGGAGCATTCTCCTGAAACGTTTTCTGCTTCTGCCCATCACTTAAGAGTGTTCCGAGTTTAAATTGGCATTTGCTCCTAGATGAGTGTGATTCCTTTTTTCTCCCTGCATGAAGATTCACATGAACCTGAAGTGATCACATATAAGTAGTACAGAATACTTAAAGTAACCAGATATGAAATTTGTGATGCTTATTTTTCTGAACAATTCAGTAGTTCCTTCTACATTTTTTTCTCTGTATTGTGTAATGCTAAGCATATTACTCATGCTGAATAGTTGCACATAAGCTTATAGTTAGCTCAGTCAGCACAAGAATAGTTTTGTCCTGGTAATTAGTCTCTCATCATCCTCTTGTGTTTATCTACTTTTAATTTTGGGGAGAGGGTTAGCATAACTAAGCAGGCACTAAGCAGAGTTACTCTGCTCACCTGCCTAACAAAGGCAGGACACTTAAGAGTACCCATCAGTTCCAGTCTTTTCAAAAGTAAGATGAGGCATGGAAGAGCAAATAATGCTTATAATAGAAACTGATCAGATAGGGAGTGTTTAAAATAAAAAAACTAGTGTAATATGAGTTGATGTCACCTAGCAATTCTAGATATAATCTGTCAGTTGGTATGTGAGACAGACTTACAAAAATAAATCATATTCTATAGCTTCAATTCACGTTTCGGAATGTTTTTTCACCTCCTGTCAAGGTTGGGGAAAAAGAAAATTAGGAGAAAGATTCCCTTTTAGGGAACAATTTAAAATAGTATCCTGAATGCCTAGTCACAAAATTATGTTCAAGATTTCAGTTACAGCTGCAGATGCTGATCTTTAATGTGAATCTGTTGATGTCTGTTTGGAAATTGTAGAAGAGCTGTGAATAAAAGATTAAAGAAAAAAACAAACAAACAAAAAAAAACAACCCCAGGCTTCAGTTAAGTTTTAAACTTGCCCATGATATATATGGTTGTTAAATTACACACAGAACTAGATGGAAAGGAGCTGGATCCATTTGTGCCTTCCCTGTACAAAGTCAACTTCTCACAGCTCCCAGATACTTTTCCATGAAAACAAACTACACGCTTCCAAAACTAACATTTTGCCTGCACGCGGAATTCCAGTAATGTATCCTCTGCCTGAGATACAACAGGGCTACTCATATTACAACTCAAATCCAAAACTTCGTAAGATTATAAGTCTACTCCGAGAGCTGGCAGAAGCACAACACTGAGGCAGCTTCAGAGTCAGCTGTGCGTAAAATCCACGTATTAGCACGTGCATCAGATATTTGGTCTATTTTGAAAACACTATAGTTCACACGACCTCATAGCTGAGATTTTTTAGGTAAATGTGTTTAACAGAAGAAAACGTGACACAGTTTTTAGGGTGTGTTTTTGAAGGAATGAGTGTGCAAGTGCTGACAATACCATGGCAGAGATTTCAGCCCATTTCCAAAGCTGACTTGGACCTTGGAAGCCCAGATTCACACCACTTCTGGGTGTCCTGACTCACATGACAGAATTTACTTTTTTAAACTTGTGACAACAAAACATGGAAACACTCTGGAGAGTGCAGACTCCGGGTGCAGCAGCATATTACGAACTGTGGGTCACAGGGCCTGCCTAAGAGGATTTTGCGCTTTCCAGTTCATTTCCTCCCTCCCAGTTGTTCCATTCAGCTGCTTGCCTGGCCGCTGTCTAAGCAAAACTGTTGCCTCATCAGAGGAGGGGGGAGGGCCATTTGTTTTCTAAGGGACTGGTTTCATTTTTTTTTCCCCCAAACTGGATCATTTCTCAGATGCTATTTAGAGTACAACTACATAAGCAGTTCAGTCAGCACAACTGAAGGTGTGGTGCGCTCCTATAGAGGCCGGGAACATTTCTGCTCTGCTCCAGTGACAAGAAGATAGAAATTTCATAAGCCAGCTGTGCCCTGGGAGGATTCCTAACACAGCATCACACTCGGATCATGCAAATAACTGCCATAAGCCAGTTTATATAGCATGCCTCTAAGGAGCAAACACAACAATCTCTCAAATGGTGGGTAGGGGTGTAGGGGGCAGAAAAGTGGAACAAGTTCTTAACCATGGTCTTTGTTGTCTTTATGGGGGACAAAACTGTCTCTCTGAACAGCCTAACTTCTGCATTTCACCATGAACTGATCATGCTTCTGGGACTGAGCCTTCCAGTTGCTACAACAGGGAAGACGAGATGAAAAGCAGTTCCTCTGCTAGCACACCACTTCTTTCTAAGCTAACAATTCCAGAATAGGCTTCTACCATCTGTTCAGACTTTGTGAAGAAATCGAAGAACATCCTGAAGTTTCTATACAGTTTTAGCATTCTAGCATCCTTTCCAATACAATGAAAAAATGGAAAAGAAAAAAAAAAAAAAAGTGTTATCCAAGGACGATAAGGAAATAGAGATTTTAAATTCTGACCTTCCTAGAAAGGATTATATCTGATAGAGAAGAGGTTCTGTGGAAAACTGTAGGAGAAAGTATTCTACAGGACTATGTCATCTTTCTCATAAAAGCTACTCTTTAAGAGCGTCAAAGTCCACCATTTCTGACATTGAGCCCAATTCAGAGGTGATTTAACAAAGACTTTGCAATAGGGACTTCTACTATGCTTGATCCAAGGAGAGCTCTTGATCAGTCACCCAGTTAAGAAACTGGGCAAGGAGAGGGTAGATACCAATTCCATGTCTGAATTAATGGCCAGAGGTTCACTACTAGAGAAGATCAGAATAAACTCAAGCTGCCAGATGGCTGATTAATTCTTCCAGGCAGGAGATTCATGCTCATGCTGCTTCCTTTTCTTTGAGGGCAGCGGAATAGGAACCCGCTCTGCAATTCCATTTCCTCTTTTCTATTTAAAAAAAAAAAAAAGCCACAATCCTTTACCATTCCTTTTATTTTTTAAAAGGATTTGCTTATGAGAATTGGAAAACAAACCAGAATTTGTATACCGGATTCATTCCAAAGTGAGGTGGTAACTTTGATGGCCTGTAAAGCTACAGCCATATTTTTATTCATTTAGTTGGGTACAGAGGGGAAAAACAGTCTTCCCAGACAGGTTTTTTCTCCCAGATTTTTGAAACTGGCTTAGTCACTCTAGGGAAATCTGCTCTAAATCCTTTTGGAGATGAGCTATTACGTAAGAAACAAAAATAAAGACCAAAAAATGGGTTACTTTCCCATCATTTGCAGGAGAGAGATTGCACATCAGTAACTCCTTAGGCCTTTCCCCGTTATGTGAATAATTTCTTCCTTTTCTGATTTACGTAAGTCTCCCTTGTATGCCCCTATTTCTCACCAGGTCTTTCCAAAACACCTAACTCAAGTCTGAATTTTCTTTGATTCAGTAAGTTTCTGCCTACCATGCTCTCAGCCCTGTAATGGAGCACAGAATCACAGTTTGTCCCGGATCACTAAAAGGGAAGGAAGTTTTAACTCCCTTTCATTATCAGCTCTAGAAATGAATAGAACCCCAGCAAGTCACAAACTCCTTCCTGCTAATTGCATTATCAGCAGCTCTATTCAGTCGTCTGTGCCACTTGTTACCCGAAGCCCCATACTCATTCCCCTGTTTGAGGTGAGGTGCTCTTGCTATGTCTCATTCTTTGAGATAAAAATCCCTTAGCCACGTTTTAAAGTTTTCATCACCAAACTGTGTAAAGGCCACCCCAATTATTGGTAGGAAATAATGAAGAGCCCTTCTCCTAGCTTCAGTCAAGAGGAGTCGCTTTCACTTGAGGCATCACATCACAGGAAAGAGTAAGCGTTACCAGTCAGGCCACCAGGCTCTCTTGGAGCCGGACATGATCTGCTCCAGTTTCCAGACGTAGGGAGGTTTTGGGAGACAGAAGCAAGACGTTCTTGTGTCCTGTAGCTAAGTCTAGGAATCATGAATCAAGGACCATTTTATGAGTCAGGCACCATGACAGCATCAGTGACAAAGCCTGTGGAAGAAGCACAGGAACCAGAGAAACATGTTTCAAATTGGGCAAGCTGGAGAAGTGGCAGGGCACGGTTAAAGGCAGGAAACAACAGACTGTATGACAGAAAAAGGGCTGGGGTGAGAAGCAGACAAGAACTGAAATAAGGTCAAGTGGGCCAAACAGCAGCAACTAGCACTGAGCAGGGGAAACAGCTTTARCTAAGTAACAGCTAAAAAACAAACCGTGAAACTACATCATACTCTTGATGTGCAGAGGAACTCCTCTCTCAGGAACGTAAAGCAGTTCTCTGCCGGTCGGATTTCCTAGGGCCTCCGGCCCCCCTGAGACTCTGACATGGAGCCCGGGGTTTGCCTGAAAAGGGGAGGAAGGAGGCTGGCTTGTGGTTAGGTGAGGTTAGAGTGGAACTGGGACAGAAACTTCATTATTCAGCTCAACCTCTGCCCAAGATCATAGAGCAAAACAATTATAAACAATAAAGTCAAATACATCTACGTTTAAGCTTTGAAGAAAATCCTCYATCAAATGACTGGGACAGCTGTCTTCTGTATTTGCAGGCAAACACCAGGTTTGGATAATGACAATGGATTGGTTTATCTTGGTCTTTTCCCCACAAACTACCAAGGCTAGAACTTAGAGGGTTAAAGTGGGAGTATATGCAATGGGGGYTGTTACTTACATGACAGATAAGGTCAAGGAACAGATTACTCTTTCAGAGAATAAGCTTGCATGGTTTTCTGGGGCTGACCTACCACATTCCCAAGATCCTAGCTATATCCCTAACACAGTTTCCTTTGGTTTACATTTCATCATCAACCAACTTCAAGGTTTCTTTCAGACAGTGCTTCTCRGAAGTCCCCTCTCCTTCCAACCATGTCTGGGGCTCAAGGCCATTCGTGCTGCCTCAACTCTCTGACACAGTAGGAGGTAGAAGCAAAGCAAAGTGTGACCTTGTCATTAGCTGTGATTTAGATTTTTTGTAAGTGGCACAATACATAACAAGTAGTAAGGAATACAACAGTTTATGACGTCTTGGTGGTTTGCACAGATGTTCAAAACCGTTAAGATAAAAATACTTCCTTTAGACTGTAACTTCCTTGAGCATGATTCTAGAAGTCCTGCAAGGCCTCAGTGCCAGCAGCTGTGACCAAAGTGTTTCCCCTCCATGGCAAAGGGTGCTCCTGGGATGCTCGCCATAAGCGCCAAGGACAGCGATTCCCAACCCTGCTCCCCCCCAGGTGTATCCTTACCTCCGTTCTCTGTACCGCTGGTTCCAGCTGTGAGCCCAGCAGAGGTGAAGCTTCCAACCTGGAACACGGGTCTTCCTTACAGAAACTTGCAATTGCTGATTAAGCCTTTACAAAGCAACTGTTAACGAAGTTATACAAGGGCTGAATTGTGATGCAGAGATAGGAGTCAAACGTTACTTTTGGTACATTTTATTTTGTGAAACACCAAAAGAGACATTTGAAGCAACAGTTATTTTTCTGGTGGGTTGTACCCTACCAACGGAGCTCCTGTACTGACTCCAGTAACATCACACGGGTTGGTTATGCAGGAAAGGGAGGTAAAATCAATCCTWGACTCAGAAGCATCTCTCTGTTACACAAGAGTTAAAAGGAAGAGACTACTGTAGCTTGACACYCACTTTTGAAAAGCTTGTATTCAGAAGATTAACTATTTGGCTTAAGCTATGACTCTCATCATACCTTGCAAAACTAAGTAACATAAAGGAAATTGTGTCAAGAGTTYTACAGCAAGATCTAACTTCGTAAKATCAAGACACAAAGAGTAAATTTAAATGCTGTCTTGGTAATTTCTGGAAGAAAATTCCYCAAAATTTGCAGGTGACCATATGCRTTTCTACTAAACTTGGCTTTTCAGCCATTATTGTAATGATTCTCCTAGATGTTTTCACAGTAGGATTCTGCAGAAGTGTTTTTCATTTTTTGATAGTAAATGCCATTTTTCAATCTAAGAGCAAAACCCTAATTCAAGTATCTCTCCAATACATTTCCAGCAAGTCTAACTTACCAAGCATTTTATCTCAGCCATCATTAATAGCTGCCCAGGCTATAAAACTGTAAATTAATAATTATCCAAAGGCAACCAAGTAGTTTTCACCTACCTTGAAAATATATTTAATACCATTTTATTCCCCAAATTTTCCTTGGGGTTTTGTTTATCCAAGCCACTTATAACTGAATATATACCGTCTTCTTTCCTGTCCTAGGAAAAAGCAAGTTCTTTTGATAAGCTGGTCACAGACCCATGCTCTCTGAATTAATGCTTGTACTGTAATGTTGATGTTAGTATTGCTTAATAGGAATTCCTGGTTAAGAAAAAATTAAAGATAAAATCTGAATTTCAGCAAAGGTTCTTTATTATCACAGGTCATTTGCCTCCTCACAGAAAGCCACATTATAATTACGGCACACTAATTGCCGTACAGCAGCATCAGCACATCTCCTGAAGCAATGTGACACAGCGGCATTTGCAAAGGTGGTAAGATACTTTCAACAACCTGAATCAGTGCAAAGGCAYGACAGGGTCATGGGGAAGGAAAGATTTTCTTGATCAAATTTCCAAGCTACTCAGTAAAACTTAAGCATGTAAAACATACAAAAAAAATAGTAAGAGGGAAGAATATTCACTCATACTTCAGTTCCATGAGGAATGAAGGTGATCTCACTAGACTGGCTCTTCCTATTTGCCTATATGGAGAAGACGACCATCACCCTTCACAACGCAGGTTCAAGAGCTCAGGCCAATCCAGCCGTTCTGCACGAGAGAGGCAATGAAAGGCCCCTGGGGCAGCAGTGGAAGTGCTTCTCTAGCCCGCTCTTTGGCATCTAGCCTTCGTGCTGACAGGAGTCAATCCTGCACAAAGCAGAGGGTAAAAAAGAACACTGCATAACAACTCACTGTTTGCATACTTACCGCCACAGAAAAACACTGCAAAAGCCAGAAAAATCTCCAACTCCTCTTTCACTCTATGCAGAGACGACCTTCCCTCCTGATAAGCCTTACACGTCATGTGCTAGAACTTGCACGCCTTGGAAGGCAGAAGATTCTGAGTAGTTACTGAATACTGTGGCAGCAAATGTCACCGCCCCTTGCAACATTTAATCCTAGTATACAACACTTCAGCTTGAAGTTTCACATGAACACAGTGATCAAGTGCCTGCATTAACCTCCCACCCAGTTATAAGTCAATTCTAACAACCCATTGCATTTAAATTTTTGTTAATTTCAATAAAAACAAGCACAAAAGCTAACTTTAAAAACCAGTGTCAGGTTAACAACAATGCTTCGAAAACTGACAAACTATTTGTCCTGTAGCTTCAGGCCGCACATATAGCTAACAAAAATAAACATTTGAGCATTGCAGTCAAAACTAACCAGGCATTATTGAAAGAAGTGTTTAAATACTCTAATTTAAAAAAAAATATCTGTAATAATTGAAAATCTTTTTATTGTGCTATGAGCTTTGATCAAGCCCCAAAACAAAATAAAAAAAAAGTACAGACAGCTAAGTATCTGTAAAGATACAAGCTGCAGCAACCAGTAGTACTATGTTTCAAGGCAGTGAGAAAGAGCTAAATGCATACCAAAAAAATGGATCTRTGGGTTTTCCTTATTTTGGCCCTCTGTTCCTAAATTAGGCATGCAATTTCCATGTTTTCTAAACAAAACAGTTCCAGAACACATTATTAAAAACCCTTGTAAATCTCCCATGTATCTAGAGCAGCAAATAGTTCTGCCGTKGCAAGTAAAATGGAAGTAAGAAAAATTTTACATAGAAGCTACTAAAAGAAAGTTAACTGAATACTGATACTTGACTACATTCCATAGCTCTTCATTCCAGGTAACTCTTTCATAAAAATCAACTCCCAAGGTATCTCTGTCCTGCTACTAACCTTCTTTTCAAAGCACCTGTGCTTCTACTTCCTTTATTTGCATCCTTCATTTCTCTCTCTTTAAACACTCAGCCCAGTATCAGTGTCCTTGGAATTTCTTCTCTGTTTCTTTAAGATACTGAAAATCAAAGTAATTTGGAAAAACATCTTCCTAATTTGAGCTGTCAAAATTTGATGACTACGCTAATTATTTTTTCACATTTAGTCTGAATAGAACTCTGATTATAGGTTTTTAAAAAACCTAAACCTACAGAGCAATTTAACAGGCTTTTAACCCTTTAGTGTTCCTAAGTKATTAAAATTTGAATTGCTATTATAGCTGTATCTTTTATAACATTTATCAAAAAGTTACAATAAGGGATACAGTATACCTTTTAAAAGTTAACAAGCTTTAACATGAAGCATTTATGCTATTTGCCTGCATATTATTTGGACAATGTGTTTGCTCTCCGTTTCAGTTTAGAAGGTATTTGTGACCTACTTCCAGGCGTTTCTCAGACAGTTTACATACTATACTTACATCCAAAATCACCTCCTTACTAGGATTTAGTTTCGTAACAGTTCTAAGGAAAATTTGGTCAATCTCTTTCCCAGACAGGGCTTTGTTGAGCCGCATGCCAAGTTGGATCCAGCTCATCCAGATAGTCTCTCTCACATGACTTAGGTCAAGGTTAGGTAACAAACCATCTGCTTAAGCAAGTCGGCATAACATGGTTCACAACACCAACTAAACAAGCTATTTCAGGCAAGATACACCAGCTCACAGACAAAACCCCCCGCCTTTAACTTCCCTTGAGAAGTACATGAAACCCTCCCTGTAAGTGAAAACGGGAGCTAGAAACAAGCCTGTCAGAACTGCCAGTCTGTATCGGTCCTGAAAAATCTCCGTATGCATGAAATATCTGAAACACTAAACTCTTCACAAAGGCATAAAAAGGCAAAACAAAACCTTTCTGTGCTGAATTCTGTAGGAATTTCTAGTCATCATGTATTCCTAAGAACCAAATTCTAATTTATTCCAAAAAATAGCAAAATTAACATTTTAATTTTATTATTAACAAAGTTTAATTTATAGAAACAATAGATTTTATTTCCTCTCCAATTCTCAGGTTACTAATGTAACAGTTGAGTTACAAAACAAAAAAGCAACAGAAAGCAACCTTCTGTTATGATTTTTTTTTTTCATGTGAGAATCAAATATGCTGATCAAGGAACAACTGGGTTGCACTTTATTTTAAATAGTCATAACATTACACCAGTGTATAATCACAGCACGTATTTTAAAAAAATAGAAAAAGTAGACATTAAATTTCTGTGCATTGGATTTAAAACTTTTCACGTGAAAAACTACATTCTGTATATTCTAAATATATTGGTGTGTAAGACTCAAAGATAAAAATATATACACAGAACATATTAGTAGCTCCACAAAATAAGGAAATCACATAACTGAGTGATCGTAAACCAGCTGTACTTAAATACAAAGCCATGATTTTTTTTTAAATTGAAGAATTGAGGATCAGTCCAGTAAGAAATAGTTTATTAGGTGACTCTCACTGGAATAGTTCTTAACTTTTTAATTTAAATGCTGCAAACTGACAAGAACAAAAATGAAAGATTTCTAACAGTACAGGCGAATTATAAAAAAATAAAAAAAGAAAGCATTTTCATGAAGATAGAGTTTAATCTTCTCTTATGAAAAAACAGAAGCACTGCGAAGTATTAGCAGATAAATGAGTTAGGATAATGATAAATGTTAAAAAAACACAAGAAAAAAATCAAACTATGAACAACTTTTTATGTAGGGGGGGCAATTTTAAAATGAGACTGCTCCTTTCATGAAGGGCACAAGGTACATAAAATCTTAATTTCTTGAGTTCTCTTTTAAGGAATGAAATTAATGTACATTCTATATACAGAGGGATTTTTGTGAAAAACAGATGGCTAAAACCTGTTTACTGAAGCCAATTTATACATCTAAACCAGAAAGAAAATGGGGAGGTAGGAATTACATATCAAAACAGGCAAACTTACAAAGTAGCAGTAGGAAACATAAGGTGAAATCTTTCAGCAGCAGGTTTACGCGTATTCTCTGAATTATGTCACAACCAAAGTTACAGAAATAATGTAATATTTTCAATCTTACATAACGTTTTTGTGAAGCTAAAATCTCAGATATAATATAATATACATGTATATAATAATTTGTTAAATTCTCTTATTTACAAATTTTATATAGCACTGGACTCTATACAACTGTATTTGCATAACCTTCAGTCATACAGAGTCCTACCAAAGTGAAGCAAAGGCATGATCACATAAATAAAGCCTTGCATTGCTTAGGCGTTCTCAAATCAGGTCTATGAATTGAAGTTACAGAATATATATATTTGCCTTTCAATATTGGTTTTTACATACAAAAAATTCACTTAAGGAAAATAATTTTAAAAATGTTAAAATGTATGTAGAATTGACAGAAGAAAAATCTAAATACTGCCATGTGATTACACCCTGGAATTAACTCAATTTTTTACATTACATTACACATATCTAAAGCAATAAAGCAGCAAATGTTTGCATCCACAGTGCTGTATATTTCACTAATACATAAAAATTTCCTGTCTTTTCATAATATTTGTACGACACAGAGGGCATTCATTAAGTGCTTCAGCACATTCCTTACAGGCAACTAAGTGACCACAGGGAATGAGGACGACTGATATGTCTTTAGCCATACAGATTTTACAAAGCTTTTCTTCCTGCAAGCGTCTTAACTTCTCTTCAGTACTGAGATCTAAGGAAAATAAACACATAAAAGAAAGTTAACATACTTAGTACCACCGAACTTTTTTTTTTTTTTTTCTCTTTACACACAAGGACAAGGTTTTCTTTGTATGATTTAAAGGTCACACCTTTAAAAAGAAAAAAAAAAAAAAAAATAAAACAAGAGATAGGAAACCAAGCTGCAGCATGGAATCATCTTGGGTTTTTTTTCCCCCCTCTCTCATCTCATTACATTTCCCAGGCCAATGCAAGCAGGGAATTCAGCTATCTATATTTGCAAGAGCTTGAAATATCTATAGAATTTAGGATACACATATTTCAGTCAGAAGCCATTCTTTTCACAATCTTCCCATTGACAACTTCCACAAAACTTGTGCAGAAGGTGAAAGAAAGGCTCGTTGATAGTGGTTAAGTAATTTGGATTTTTTTTCCAGAGAGTTTCCCCAATGAAAAGAATGAGGATGTGATTTCCTTCCCTGCCTCCATTTTCAAAATGCCCATACTTCAAAAGCTTTAAAATTTGTAATACAGAAAGACTCAATTTTGCATTGCACATTAGCTCTTTATTATTCCAGTACGCCCCATCTGAAAATGCAAACTTCAAAAGCCTTCCCCTGCCACTTGGGGAAAGCTCTGCACAGCCAACCACAAAAATAATGTCCATCTTCATTGCAAGTTCTTTTTCCCCCCAAATGTCCATTAAAAATCTTACTAAAAAGAATGGGCTGGTAAGTTCTCTGCCTATCATGCCAACCAGATGGTCTTCTCCCTCCCTATGAATTCACCCATATGCTTGTCTTAAACTACAAGTCTCCCGAGTTAGAAACCTTGGTTTTGGTCTATTTGCAGARTGTACCACAATGGCTTTCTGAGCATAACTTGCATGTCCCAGCATAGCTGGAACACAAATAATTGAAAAGAAACACCATCTAGAACTACACTTCTTCTTACTGGCCAAGAAGGAAAATGCTTCTATCCCATGCAAAATTTTATACTGATAAATACATAATCCCCTACTAAGATTTTTTTTATTTTGAGTATACTGAATATTTGACAGTATGTTGCTGTGTCTATTTCATTTTGCCACCAGTCTCCACATCTATAGTTATTCTTGCCTTTTTTTTTTAAAATGTCATTGTCACAATAATTGTGGCTTTTTAGTTAGCATGTATAACCTTTCCCAGAAACACGCTAGACTATTATTTCAATATTATACACTTTTGAGGTATTACTACTGCTTATTTTAAGGATTATATTTATAAATGCTGCTATGCTCAAATATTTTAACACCATCTTTGTTCAGCTTTTTTTTTATATCAAAAAATAAATCTCTTGAATTTTAAGTTACAATACTATAACTTCACCTTAAGTAAGACTTGGATCAAAAGGTAGAATAAACAGATAACAAGATATATTTCATGGACTAAAGAGCTGATACGAAAGTACACACAGAGATTTTGTAATCGAATAAGCTCATCTCGCTCAACTGGGATTTCATTTGGTTCTTCTTCCCTTGTATTTTCTTTTTGAGCACTTAAGTCTGCTACCAGAGCCCCAACAGATGTGTGACTTTCTCCAGACATCTGCAATCTCTTTTCCATGGTGTTCCTAATCTCAGACAAACTGAAACCCATGTCTCTGGCACTTTGTACCAAAGGATTCTGTAAGAGATCATCTAAAAAAAGAAATTAAAAAAACAAAACAAAAAAAACACAAACCAAAAAAAAAAAAACCAAACAAAAAACAAACAAACAAACAAAAATTTAACAAAAAAAAAAAACAAACAAAAAACAAACAAACAAACAAAAATTTAACAAGGATAAACCTGATTATCGGTCAGTATTCACTATAGTACTCTAAGACACCTTTGCAAATATCTAGCCAAAGGAATTGTTTCAGATTTGAGAATTTTGCTAGTTTTAAAAACTTATTTCCAGTTCTGCTATTACATGTAAATTACTAATTTCTTCTTTACTTAAGAAGATTGTTCAAAGAGCAAAATTTTTAACCTAATTTTCACTCTCATAAATGAGCAGTGTGTGAGAGATTTCTAAAATATTTTTTGTGTAACCACTCTTACTAGCAACAGCTATCATTCCCTGGGATGAAGCTGCTTGACTGTCTTCCTACTACCCCTTTAACTGTCTTGTCTTTTTATTGCTTGGTATTTGTGAAAAACATTGCAGGAATGCGTAATACTGGAACACATAACAAGCTATTTAAACTTTCTCAGCTTCCTAGTCCTTGCCATTTAACAGAACAACTCTTCCTGCCTCATGAAAAGCAACAATGATTGTTTCATTTCAGTATTTAACATTCATCCCACAGCACTACTAATTCAATACTTGATGCATACTTACTAGCTATAAAATAAGACCGCATCCTATACATACTTCTTTCATGGTTTACAATATTTACTTTACAATATTTAGCCAACCATGATTAGATTTCCCCTAAGAGAAATAAAATTAAATCCACAGTCGTTTAGAAGCAATGGAAGAGTATCATCCAACAATTTGCCTGTCGCGCTTTATTAAAAAATGTAACAGGGTTATTTTTAAAATTAACGATTTCCTTTACTATACATGCAAATATGGATATTCCAAAATAGGAGGTGGTGTTTATTTTGTGTTTCTTTTCTAAACAGATACCTTTAGGAAGTATTGTCCCTTCAGCAGCTTCTGTCTAAAAGTGAAATATAAACAGACAAAATTACAATTCTGGAGAAGATAAAAGGAAACCTATACAGTTACAAGACAGAAAATAGCTATTTGATCTCTGTTATTTTATTGACTAAAACTATTAAATCTGCTCTGAACAATTGCAAAGGGATCAGTGTTTTGTTATGTCTTTCATATTGTTTTAAATTTAACCCATCTTTGCTACAATCATATGTAGATGATTCTTAGTCTATCGAAGAGTTCTAAAATAACATCGGTTTTACTTTTTAGTGACTGCATACAAGTTTAACAATGCTCTACCAACAAGAAAAGAAAAATTATCTACTACACTTGAATAAGGAAATTATTCATCATAAACCTTAGGCTCCCAGGCTATAAAAAAACATAGCACTTGTTCAGTACCAAATATACAACATATACAAGGTACCCTACATGTGGTCCATAACCCAACTAAGGAGAACTGAGAGATCTATAAACCCTGCATGACAGAACCAAAACATACTTTGATGTCTTTCGCTTTCTGCCAGTGAAAGAAGCAGCTTGAGGACTAAATGATACGCAGATAATTAGAAGAGTAACTTCATATGATAATTATGTTAAGATTGTTTTCTATTTTAACAAAATGATACTTGATTAATAAGCAAGACACTTACTGTTGAGTCCCTACATCCATCTCTTAAGTGAACATTATTTATAAATTCTAGCCCCTTTTCCTTTCTCACAAATCTGCACCTATAAATGAAAATATTTCGTTATAATAAAACTGCATAAGCAGCAAACAAAAATTGACTACATAACTTTAGAAAGCTTCGATATATTTCCTACATCATACAGAATGCTTGCTTTTGAAATCTCTAAACGTTTAGTCAACATCAGTAATGTCATTTAAACATTTCTAAAAACATCTTAATCACTTCAGCAGTACTTTATCTTTTTTCACATTTTCGGTGAAACAGAAAGCTAAAGAGTTATTGGCCATGACAGTTGATGCCACAGGTTTATAAAAGTGAAGACTCCAATGAAAAACAAACATAAAATGTTGGTTCTTTTAGTCTTTTGCAATCAAAGAAAAGCAGTTGCTGGTCAGACAGGTGCCTTACATGCTTTCACTATTTTCCAACCAGTCCTAGCCACTGGGCAGGGCTCTTCCCTACCAGAAGATTTAGAGAATGCCATAACTCCTCAACAATAGTTCTCTAGCTTCAGCAGTTACTTCACCTTCAGCAGTTCATGGATGTAGATAACATGCTGTGAGACTGACACACTGCCACTGAAGTTGATGTGCAAACAAAAACTCCACATAAGACAGTTAATGATCTGAGAGGAAGTAATCAAATCTGACATAATCTAAGCAAACTAAAACCAAATCAAACCTATACAAGGAGAAGTGAAATGTAGCAAGAAAATACGTCTCAACCATTCACTGCACCAAGCCAAAACTTGGAATGGCATCTCTTTCAAGTGGCAGAGACTAATAATTAAAAGCTGCCTGTTGAAAAAGGATCAGCTAATGCATAAATAGCAACTTCCAGCTTCCAGAGAGCCTTTCACCACAGCAGACAAATTTGGCAGCTAACACATAAAAGACATTGATTTTATCAATGTTACACAAGTAACTAAGTCTTTGTACTTGGATAGCTTTTATCCACCTGTAAGAAACAATGAGTCATATACTATTCCTCCTTTCCCCAAGACAGATTTTAGACAAAATTGGCAATCTTTCTAAAAACCACTTCTGGGTCTGAAATCCTCAATCCTTTAAAATTATGCAGATGTTTTGAATTTGATACCACTACTGACTTCTTCAGGTTTGTTTGCATCATGACAGAAGTTCATTCATTTTGTATCCTGACATAAGTTACAAACTTTGGCATGTATGAAGCTATTAAAATAACAATTAGAATGTAGCCCGTGGATAATGAGGAAAAAAAAATCAGATACTTATTCACAAAACTTAATGATTCTGCTAGCCGAGACATCAGTTAAGTCCAGACACAGAAATCTTTAATAATTCGTACAAACAAGCTGACATACAAACAACACTGACTTAAAAGTAAAGTTGTTCAGAAGGTACAATTTCAGGGCAACCTTTCAGACTGACCTCCTCTAATGAATTAGTTGTGCCCTCAACCTCTTGGGATTTAGTTCTCTTTCCCACCCCCTTTAGAGGAACTTCTTCCTACCTCACAGAGAAGACATTAGGTTAATGTACTCTTTTGAGGCCTCCAATATAACGTTAAAGCATATGTTGATGATTATACATATAATAGCAGGACTACAGAAGGTAAAACAGATGGAACAACAAAAATAAGGACCCCATGCAAAAAATTCCTTAAAATCTTTTCTCCTTATTGAAAAGGAAAAACATAAACCATGGAAGATAACTGATACTCTTTTGGTGCCTACATGACAAAAATGAAGGAGAAGGAAGTGGAGGAGGGCAACTAAAAAAAAATTTAAGTTATTTTCATAAATCTAAACTGTTAAGCCATAGTTTGCTTTCTCAAACCTTTATTAGTATGCTCTGTCATTAAAATGTAATATACTGCAAATAAGACTCAGACACACAACAAGAAAACAGTAAAAAATACCCTACCCAGGAAACCATTTGGCATGTTGATCCCATGGGTCTTCATTTTTCTTCCATTCTTGTAACCCTCCACCACAGTGGAAACACACAACATGATCACCATTACCTAAGGAAACACACGAGAATAAATTTACATACTTCTAGTAGGCGTAACAGTTGTCTGCTTAGATGCTGTGTTTACTGAAATGAGAGGAGGTATGGATTGATTTAGTTCCGGGGGGGGGGAGGGGGGGGGGGCCGGGGGGGGGGCGGGTTGGGGAATCTTTGTCAGGCCACAGGAAACGGAGTCTTCACAGAAGTCATGGTAACAGCCATCGGGTCTGATAAGCTGGTGCCCACTTAGTGCACCTCCACAATACAGATCTCACTTGGCTGTGAGAAGCTAGGTACTTCTAGGAATCCAAGAAGAAATCAATCAAAACAGTTCTACTGGGTACAAATACTGCCCATATATCACCCATACAAGAATATATCGAAGGTTCTATTTATGGCCACAAGTAAAATAAATGGAATCAGATTAAAAAGTCTTCCGAGAGCTACTAAGAGAGAAGCCAATTAAGATGAGAGCAAGAAATTATCCCGGATAATCCCCTCTTCTTTGTGACCTTATAATAGCAACACTTAGCACTCGTACAGCATCTCTCAGAGAAGAATTTCAAAGAGCTTTAACAGCACTGTGCAATTCAATCTAATTGGGAAACCAATGCACAAAGACGTTGGAGTCTTATCCAAGTCATACACTACCTGTCTAAGAGTAAAAGCTCTTCCACTGGAGTCATTGTCTTCATAAAGCTTTTACAGTAGGTAGTAATGGTATTTGCTAGTTCCGGGTGGCCAAATGCTATGATAACGCAAACACATGTTAACTAAATAAAATGGCACACAACCTGGATTGTCTTGTACATAGGCTTCTGTACTGGCCACAGGCCCACTCCTTAGACCTAAGGAAGGTATCTGGAGGACAGCATTTCATTTTTTAAAAAAATTAACTTCAATGATTGTCATTGTGAAAGATGTATTATGAGGGTTTTAACAGGCAAAGAAAACACACTTATGCTTATTTTTTCATAATAAGACACTCATAAAATTTCTTTGTAAAAGATATTAGCCATTTTAACGTCTGGCTTACCTATGCTATAGAACCCAGCTTCAGCAAGTTGCTCCTTGTCAACAGGATATATCCAAGTTAAAAACGTTTGTAAACGTCTTCCATATTTTGCCATAGATGGATTCCTTGGATTCTGTGCATTGTTCCCAAGCTCAGCAGGAATAGAATCACTTGGAACATTTCCAACATCCCAGCCCAGGACAAAAAAGCATTTGGGAAAATGCCTCTTGTGTTCTGACCAAGCTCTGTCACTGGGTTCCCACTTTTTCAATTTTCCACCACAACAAAAACATGCCACTTGATCACCAACACCTGTATAATAGAATCCAGCATTAGCTAATTCCTTCGGTGTCAATTGGCCATTGAGGGGCCAGTTGTGAAAAGACTTTAATCTTGTCTCTTCACTGCACATAGCAGGGTTTTTAGGATACAAAGTATCTGACATATCCACAACCTGCCTAGTTCTCAAAAGGTAATCTGCCTCCACATCAGATGGGTCATCCAGGGTACACGGGAGGGCTGAATTGCTAGAACTGTTTTCAGTTCTATGCTGGTAGTTCTGGGTGAGAGGATGTATGTTATTTTCCAGAAAAGTAGATTCAGTAATAAATTTGCAATTTGGGGAAAGCCTTTTGTGTCTCTCAACTGCAGAATCCCCAGGCGTCCATCCTTCAACAGTTGTATGGCAACTGAAGCATTTCACTTTGTCACCTTCTCCAGTATAAAGAAAGCCAGCTCGAGCTAGTGCTGATGCTGAAACCGGACAGCCAAGTGGAAATTCAACAAAAGTTCCTAGTCGGTAGTGTTCCTGTGAACATTCCTGGTCACGGTCAGTGTCTGGAGTGGCACAAGCTTCCGAGTTATCTGGGCCATTACACGTCATCTCTTCATAAGTAGGGCTCTCCTTTCAAATTTCCTAAACAAAGAATAGATGTTTTAATTTCACAGACAGAAGAATTCATCAAACCCATACGCAAGCCTGGAAACTGGCTAAATTAAACGAGCCGTTCTTTATGTATTAAAATAATGCCTCTTCCTCTTCTCTCCCATCTCACCCTTGCCTGCCCCCCCTGCTATGAAGAGGCAAAAAAAAAAAAAAAAAAAAAAAAAAAAAAAAAAAAAAAAAAAAAAAAAGAAAAAAAAAAAGGCATAAAGAAAGGCAGGAAGATCATGAAGTTTTACAGGCCAATAAAAATTTACTGGGAAAACACACAGGTTTATACATTTATAACTTTAAATACATGTTCTACTTCCTAACAAACAAACATTGCAAGAATGAAATCAACAAAATATTTAACAAAAGCTCTGGGCAAAACCCCGGCAAAAGGCTTCCAAACCTGATATACAAAGTTACTGAATTTAAAATACTGATCTAAGCCAGACCACATTTGCAAGATTTTACAGACCAGTTCTGAAACACAACTGTTTATTTTTCCCCGTCCTAAGGCCATAACCACCGTGCTCATTACAGATGGGTATCAACTGGTAAAACCATCATCAAAAAGAAAAAAGCCTTTGGGCTTGTGTTATATTGTAAAGACATACATCTCAGTTTCCCTTTTAGCAAAATATCTCGTGAAATAAACTATCAGATGTTTCTCTGGGGCATTTTATCAAAGTGCTATGCTCTGCTTTTAAGATCAGCGTCTTGGACTACCCAGCACTAGCGTTCATGCCCACCACACTGCTTCCACTTTCCCATGCCCTGCCTACACTCTCTTACAAAAGTTCCTGTGTCTCTGCCATCAACTCAGCTTTTCCTCCCTTCCCTCCCTGAAGGAATGGCATTCTCCTCACCACCTGGCCCACATTCCTATTCCTGCCTACACTTTTCCAGGGTAAGTACCGAGTGCTAGTCCTGCCCTGCGCCCTTCTGCGCCAGAAGGCTGCTAAGAGCACTCAGGCAAGCCCCTTCTTTCACGATGAAAGAAAGCAACTTGGTTCCCGCAGGTCCTGTGCAAGAACCACAAACTGACACAGTCATCGCCTTCATCCCAAGATGGATGAAGCCAGAGCACCATAACAATTCACCTCTTGTCCTGACAAGTGCAGTGATTCTTGTGTAAAACACAGGCTACTGCTGATACACATCTCAAACTTATTCCTTTATTAAGCGGTAAATTAAATTATGATACTGCCCGAATGGACTTCTTAGCACAAAGCAACAGTAATTCAGCAATTAGCAAAAAGAAATGCATATAAGGAAGAACACAATATGTATTTATTTGAACAAGTGTCCTCCTCCATTTCCTATATGAAGCCTGAAATGTATCTATTTCCAGTCCTCACTTTTATAAGGTAGGCCATCAGGCAAAAATTTAGGTTCCTCAACATGCTCCTTCCTCAACACCTGCATTAATATTGATCATACTTTCTGTAAGGTCAATGCAGATATTACAATTATAATAATTGCTTATATAACACCAGATTTAGCTTCTACAGGAAGGACAAACCCTTTTTTTAAAGTTCAGAAGGGGGAGGGGAAAATTAAGATGACTATGCATTGCAGGATCGCTGCGTTCTTTGCCAAGATGACAAAGATAATTAACCTATAAGCAGATTGAGAAAACATGATGTTAGAGACCCAGCATGCTTGCTTCATGTAATCATGGATACAAGACTACTTCTGAGCACCAGCTGTAATTCCTTCTGTAAGTCAGTACATGACTAATGTAATGACACTAAAAATTATACTGTGGTTTTCTGTTTTAGCTTAGCAAATTCAAAAATAGCTTCTGAATAAATTACATTGACTGACCTACAAATCTGACCTATATGCTTGTTTTGACTTTTGAAAGGAAAAAAAAAAAGAATCAGTAATTACACGCAGTCATATGAAAGCTGTCACAACACATGTATTTTTTAGTATACATACGTATATTGAAAACAATCAATTTTTATAACAAAAGTTTAAAAGTTGATGTTTATTTCCTTTTAAAATCTTATTTAAAATCCTCTAGGACTGTTTCTATAAAGTTCTCAAGTGATCTTATGAGTCTATCGTCATTACTACTACACTGCATTCATAGAATAATTTGTATTACTCAAATACTGCTAGCTGCAAACTAATTTTGTTATCTGCATGCCTAAAAGACTTTCTACAAGAAGACAAACAAAGCCTACCTCACATCCTTCAGAGACTCCTTTTCAAAACATACGTTGAAAAACCAAAACAAATGCATATGCTTTCAATGTATAAATAGCAGTATATCTTCATTTCTATTTTACTGATACAGAAATGAGATCAGAAACCATGAAAAAACAACTCATCCTATTTAAATTTTTACATATTAACTTTTTTTGCTTTAGATTWACTTTAAAATCAGAATAGAGATTCTACATCCCTCTTTGATCTGTTGCATACAAAATAACTGYAGCAAATCAGAGACCATCTACTCAGCTATTCTCTGTAATTTGCCCTCCCTGTCCTTAGTGAAATCAGGGGTAAAGACAGRCCAAGGTTCAAGCCTGACAGATCTCAAGAATTTACTGGATACACAAAGATCACCCTTGGTTTGTGCTTTTTTGTTCCTTATGCCATACGGGGTGACCACATACTACCATGATGACTATGATATATGAAGTTAAAAAACAGTTAAGAGACCAAATTAATTATGCCCCCACTTCTCGTGAACTACCTACATGTTCTAAGCACCACTTAACTGCTCCATTATCAGAACTCATCTTAAAATCTGCCAGTCTTAAAAATAAAAGAAGTCTGATACAGCATCAAGAATAAAAAATAGATTAATATATACCAGGTGYATATATATATAGATATAAAAAACTTTGTTACTGTAAGCAGTGCATTCATGTTGTAAGTCATGACTTTTCATAAGCTAAACAAGATATTTTACCAAAGCAATTTGAACAAATATTGTATCTTAAGTAAGGCCCAGATTCTCCAGTGTCCTCTGACACAGATGATCTTCAAATCATACGCTGCATGAGCAAACCTGGGTCTTGTAGTACTTTTCTGGGCTCTTTCACTAAAACTCTCCCCCTCCAACATCAGAAAATTTAAGAAACCTCATAATGTTTTTGGGTTTTTTTAGTAAATAAGCTGAAAATTTTGAAAATTTTTATTTCATGCAATTGGCAAACATCTACTTTTTAGATCACTTCATTCCAAAGACCCCACTTCTTTTAAAGCAGGCTTCATTTTCAGAGTGCCTATAAACTTATAATGTTTAATTGTGCATTTTCTCCTCTACTCCCAAAATAACTTCTCACCTTTAAAAATACGGGCTGCAGAACTCAAAAGATCACGTAGGTGGTACGTCTCATATATGACAGATTTTCCTAACAGAAATAACAGCATGTATTTTAAAATATTGTTTATATCAGTTTGTATTAGTTTTACTCCACTTTCTTGATCCTCTTGGTGTTTCCTGGAAAGATATGTGTGYGTTTTAGTGACACTAAGGAACTGAGAAGGAAACACTTGAGCAAAGACACAAAGAGGGAAGGAAGAGGATCAAAGACTAAATTGAAATATTAGAAATCAGGATGGAGATGATATTCAATTAATGGAGATGTTATTTTTCAGTTTTATTGATTACTTTTAATTAACTGTGAAAGCTAGGCAAAAATAAACTAACAGAACTACCTAAAATTCAGTATTTGTACCACCCTCAACTGCAACGGAAATCACAAGATAATGCCTTTCAGCCAGATCTAAGAGCAGTATCTGAAGCAGAAAAAAAAAGTATCTCTATGTACTGTACTGGAAGTTCTAACAATTGAGGGAAAACATAATTGGAAAGAAGCATTAGGATAAAAGTAAAAAAACCTACACATAAGGCATTCATCACTCAGAACACTGAGATTAGCGGCTTTATTCTTTCAGTTTTTTCTATAGTGCTATGAATACTTCAATACACCCTCCGCTAACACAGTGAAAAAAAAAAAATTACACCCTCAACATGACGATAATCAAAATATCTGCCACATTTGGATTCTTTGGAGGTAAGCAATCTATCTCAATCCTCACAATCAAAACAGCATGAGAAGCATATACCAAAAGAGCAGTAAGTACTGGCAGAAGGTCCCATCACCACAAATCACTTCCTTAATGTGAAGTAACTGTTTCGAATTGTATCAACCACATTATTTAATCTTGATCTTTTGGAGCAGAAAGATTCAACCATCATTCTAGAAGCCTCTCAAAACCTCATCTAAATACTGCCATGACAGAAGCAGGACAAATCTCGCACAGGTATCTGCTAGCTTTAACAACGTTCCATGCACATTACAAAGCCCTTTCCTTAYGACAGCCCCTCTAAACATAGTTGGTTTACATTTCAGTATAATTTTATCTAAGAGAAGATGACATTAACATATTTATTAAGCACTGAGGCAAACTTCACCTGTGTAAGTACTGCTTTAAATACATTAGTACTACTTTAAATGCAACATCAAGTTCAATTATTTCTATTTCAAACAACTGTTAAAAGCAACTGTTCAAAGTGTAAAATTAAAAAACTAGCTTAGGAATAGTATTTCTACACAGGTATTTTAACAGTTGCCTTACTCCAGTTAAGTTGGAGTAATGATTTAGAACAATATCCTGCACCATAACAGCACTCAGACAAACASTAACTGCAGAAGAAAAATAACTGAAGGTAAATTTTTTAACGGTTTATGGCTAAGAAACATAAATTAATAAAAAGCAGCCAACTAGGACATGTACACAAGACGTTACAATACATACCAGCAGCAAACCCGAGTTCAGAGAGTATACTTTATGTATATGGAAGTTAATTAAGCCTTTCTGTATAGATTTAATTAATCACATATGAATTAAAAGTAGAAGGTTCAGAAATGTTAAAGTTCATCTTCACTTATAAAACCTAGGAGATTTTTTTAACTATTATTGAAGCATTAAATATCTTCTTACATATGCAGTAAGTAGAAAAAAAAGCCTATTTTAGTCTGAAAGACTTCCAGAAGCTGAGCCAAGTTTAATCCTGCTTTTAAACATCTGAAGGTATTTGTGACAAGACACCTCCCACTTTCAAGCTGAAGTACCCATTTATATAGTCTATTGATTAAGTTTCAGAAGAAAAAATAAAGACAAGAATTTATAGCAAAAATGTTAACTTATTCAAAATGCAAAATTGTACACTGTGGTTTTGCAAGCCAAACATTAATATTTTTAAAGCTGAATTGAACAGGTATGATTTTATGCAAAAATACGACATCATCACATTACCTAGATCTGAAATGCTTCAAAGGAAAAGTACGGAACCCACTTTTCTCTTTCAAGTTAATTTTATTAGACGTGATTAGTTCCATCCTTAGTCCTAAAACAGACTGGCATTATAAGGAGTTATTTTTAATTCTTCTACATCACAAGTATGGCAGTAACCTCCAAGTCAGAAACCTACTTGCACAGCCTCATGTTCCTGACCAAAGGGTACAGAAACATGGAACTTCTACTGCTTGACATGCTGAGTATGAGAGCAATGTTAGTGTTTACTGTTGACTGAATTTTGAAATGTGAGAGTAGTGCACCAAGTAGGTATCAAACAGAACATACTGYACCAGCTGACACACAGATTATGCATATGTCATTTCACTGAATTTCACTTTGTGCTTGCTCAGCTGCAATTAGATCAGGGAAGGTGCATGCTGCTAACTGAAAGCGTATGTATAAAGATTAAAACCACAAGAAACATAGGATTTATTTAAACAGTGCTTACAAATCTTTGTATATTTACATCTAATTATCAATAGCCAATTTAAAAAAAATTCTGCTTAGAGATTTTTTTTTATTTTATTTTATAAAGAGGGTATGTATGTACACAATGCCTTCTGATTCAGTGCCAACGCTTACATAAATCCATCAACTCAGCTTCGTTTGTCTCTTTTTCAAACAGGTCCTACTTAGCTTCCCATCAGGGTTTATCATCACAGGCAGTCAGTCAGCTGCTCAAGGTTATAGTAGGCTACTAGATCCTCCTAATTCTTGACTCCRGTCACAAAGACTTTTACACTCTCTACATCTTCGAAAGCAATATAACCAGGCCAATAGAAACACGACATTTTGAGAATTATTTTCATATCGTATTTTTCTTCACAAAGAAGTCATACGGGTATGGAATAGAGCAATAAACAAGAACAACGGATTCATRGTAGTGCTCTCAGTAGATAAGAGTGGGACAAATTTTGCATCTGCCAAGGGCAGAGGAAAAAAATAAAATTGCTTTTGTGAACYTGCAAGATAAATATTGTCCTGGTTTCATCTGGGACAGAGTTAAATTTCTACCTAGTGCTATGTTTTGGATTTAGTATAAGAAGAATGTTGATAACACACTAATGTTTTTAGTTGTTGCTAGGTAATCTGCTTCTCAAGGACTTTTCAGCTTCCCATGCTCTGCCAGCGCACAAGAGGCTGGGAAGGAGCATGGCCAGGACAGCCAGCCCGGCTGGCCAACGGGGTATTCCAKASCATGGGACRTCATGCGCAGTATATGAATGGGGRGGGRTCCAGGAAGCGGCAATCGTTTTGGCCATTTTCTCAGCAGGTGGTGAGCAATTGCACTGTGCATCACTCATTTTGTATATTGTATCATTATTATATTATTATCATTGTTATTATTATTATTCCTTCCTTTTCTATTCTATTAAACTGTCTTTATCTCAATCCGCAAATTATTTTTTTCCTCCCGATTCTCTCCCCGTCCCGCTGGGGAGTGAGTGAGTGAGCAGCTGTGTGGCGTCTGGCTGCCTGCCCGGTTAAACCACTACAGTGTCTTCAGAAGAACTTTAGCTGTATGTATGAGAAGGAAGGAGCAAAATACCAACCGCTATAGAAAAAACTGGCATGCTGTAGCCTAAGTACATGGTCCTACAGAGTGTCAAAAGTCAAACATAAGACATAATCAATTAGAGCCATTAATCAATGTATAAATCAGTGTTATCCAAAGTGACCAAGGAAGAGAAAGGAATAAAGGCCTGGAGAAAACCATTTTAGCTCTACCACACCTTTCTAAGTGTTTAGTACAAAGCAAAGTGTGAAAGAGATGTTCGCATTTTTAATTTGGACACACAGGAAAACCTATCTGAAGCAAAGGTTTAGTTCTGACAGCTGCTGCCACTGAAATGAATTGCCTACAGACGACAGTACCTAAAAATGGGGGGGGGGGAAGAGGGGGACACGATCAACCCAAAAAACCCATCAAAAAACACCAAAAAAAMCTCAAAACCAACACAGAAAAAATCCTACCAAACCCCAAACCTCAAGCATACTGAGAAGGAGATGGAAAGAGACACTAAAGGTAAAAGTAGAGAACAGGAGAGCCAACACCAAGAGCACAAGAACTCAAAACAAAAAAAAGGAGCAATCCTGACAGTCTCAAATTTCTCTGGCAGTTCCAGTAAGATGAATGTTTTATTCATGGCATAAACAGGAATATAATGAAATATTTTTCATGAAAGGCACTGTAGTCCTGTAAATCATACAGAAGTCTGTGTATGATTTTGCTATCAATTTATAATTACAAGGTCGCTTGAATTGTACCATTTAAGCTTATTGAAATTCTGGACACAGAATCACAACTCACACAAAATACGACTCATTGTGAAAATACATTTCAAATCTTTCAGGCAAATCACAGGGAAAGAATAATTTTTACATTTCTGGCTTTCTTTCCCCCAACACTTTGGAAAATCAGCCTATTAGTTTTTCCATCCTGTTTCCATATCCCCTACCACTATTTTAATTTGCTTAATTATTCCACTGTTTCCCCTCTTACAAAAGGCTTCTTAACACAACTCACTGTGAAAATACATTTCAAATTCAGTAGGAAAAATCTATTTTTCAAAAGATTCTTCATTTTTCTATTATACACTTACATTTTAGATGTACGATTCAAGTGATATAAAATCTAGGTTTTATATAATTTTTATGTTTTACCTTTAGAACATTTAATTCATTAAYTGCCGTATTATTAACAGGAATTTGATTTAGCTTCAAGTTCTTCCTCAAGAAATTGAGACTAAACTTCCAGAACTTTTCCCTCTAATACAAAACAACTTGGAAGCTGTATTTAATACRATTTGAAGCATACTTCCATCCATGAAAGTCTACCAATATGTTCTGGGGGCTATGCAAGCCATGCAGCTCCTACCCTCCTAAAGTAGAAATTACAAGCTACTTTTGTCAACTACGAAGCAGATGAGCTAAATAAAAATAAATAAATAAATAAAAGTTTAAATCTGTGATTATAAAGTGTATCACTATAGAAATTTAACCCCTAAAAGTTGAGTTACTGCTCTTTTGGTTAAGAAACAAAAAATTATCCAATCAATGGGGGTATATTAAGTAGAACAGCCAATAGTAAAAATTGCCTAGCAAAACATGCAGTGCCCTGGGATACATCTTTCCTGAGCATGAGCTGTGCTCCAGCTTTCAGTGTTACATGCTTTTACAAATCATTTAAACTTCTAATTGAAGAAAAAGATGGAAAAAGAGGGCGTCTTTCATCAAGGACACATAATGATATGGAACTTTAGTTATAGCAACATGATTAATGCCACAGCAAAGCTGCTGAATCTTCTGGATTCTAAAGAAAGGAGTTGTAAAATCACAGAAGTACAGAGAGCCCGTCACCTCCTGCCTCACCCACTGCCGCGGGTGTTCACTTCCCCCCAGCTAATACTCCTGACCACGCCAGTGCCGCTTAGTTCATTATTCACATTCATTTAACTGCAGCCTGATGCAGAAACTGCATCATGATACTTTCTGGTATCACTACCATGAATGTTTTTCCATTAAAGAATGATGTGAATTTGTATATACATTTTTACATATATATATATATACACATATACACATATATATACACACATATACACACATATATGTACGTATATACACACACACCTCGTCATCTTGTAAACTTGGAAATCTCTCTTGAATTATCCTCTATATTTTAAGTTTGTCAGGGAATTGGGATGACTTGGGGATTAATTCTAATTATAATATTGCACCAAAAGTGAAACATGGAAGTTGCACCTGTTAAAAACACTCTGCTTGCCTTTCTATTTAGTAAGAAACTCTCGGAAACATAGAACAGGAATGACAAYGAACTGCAAGATATGTGCAGCTTCATTTTACATTTTATATGATAGGAGCGACATTCGATTCAAGCTTTGCGGCATGCCTTCTTCAGTCTTAACATACTTGCAACCTTCATGCGCAGCTACTTTTTTTCATGTTCAAAAATCTTGCTATTTCTGGAGCCTAACTTTCAAACGTCACGTTCACAATATTTTAGATTAGAAATCCRCAAGACAGACCACATGCTATGAAAAATAAAAAGCAGCAAAGGATTGTACACTGTTAACTCCTGAAACAAAAAAAAATGCAGAGTACTTAAAATATTTTTTCCCTAAGAAATTAGTATCCAATCAGACCAAGCTTAGTAATAGACTAATCAAAGCAGATACTGGTTTTATCTCTATTTTCCACCAATCTTTAGAACAAATTCCAGTATCTACATTCCTATTGATAGAAAAAACAAAGGTTAAAAATCTTCCTTTTCACATAACCTTCAGCACAGTTTACGAAGGCACAACTCCAAAACTATGATAAAAAAACCAAAACATTTTAAAATTCTATCCTTTGGCCAAGAAATCAAAATTAAAAGATATTCTAAAGTTTAAAGAGTCTGAGGTCAGGGAAAGTCTGAAATTCAGATGTGTTACTGAAACTAGCAAGGGACGTAAGACTGGGGAGACTCCAGAAGATCCAAAGAGGGCAAAACAAAACCCTGGAATTAAAAACTAGAGGGCAGCAAAAAGGAGACAGACTTTAATAGCAGACAGAATAAGATCCAATGATCCAGTTTTCTTTTCTCTCTCCTAGGAAATTCTTCATCTGATTATAAATTGGATTTTCTGAAACTCTTCAGCTCCCTGCAGCTGCCTCCCCCACCCTGGGAGGATAGCAACAGACGTAGAAGCACTATCACAGGTACACAGAGACCTGAAATGAAATCCATCTTCATACTTCAAAAACCGAGATATGAACACCCATTTTCTTACTGTTGTGATAACAAATGCAAGTCTGCCTCATATCAGTGGGAGCAGTCAAAAAAAACCCACAACCAAACAACAGCCCTCATCAGAATTCTTTCACTTTTGCTGCTGGTTACAAAGAGCAAGGTCAGAGGAGGTACAGAACAATCATTAACTTGTTCCTTTGCCCTTCTTGGCCAATGCTGTAGGTGCCAAGTTTTCTATGGAAAGAAGTAGCTGGGTGTTCTGTAAAGGGCCTCAAAGAAAACTGCAAAGCAATCAAGTAGATAGCAAAATGAAGCACTTAGGAAAATGAAAAATACCCAAATAAAAGCTTAATCAACAAATCCATCACATGAAAACTTGCTTTCTTAGAGAGAATACTTCACTGTTGTCTTCTCTGTTATGTGGCAATTTATTTCATGATAAACAAAAAGCAGATTAAATTAATGTATATCCTACTGCTCTTTGTTAAGGTATTAGATTAAAAAAAGTATTTGACAAAAAAGTGATTTTTTTCCCCCCGGTTGGTTGCTTTTCCTTCCAAATTTATCTACCATAAGATCTTGTAGTTTCTAATTGTTCATTTAAGAAACAAAATCTTCCCACTTAGCTATATGAAGTACTAAAATCGCAACGTAAGATTGTAGCAAAGAAGGGATAATGAAAGMAGCTCTGCAAAAATATCTAAACCCAGTGTCAAGAACAATACTTTTTAGCAGATGCAGATTAATAACAGTTAAAAAGGACAGAAGTTACCAAGACTAAAAATAGTTCTTACACCCATTTATAGGGCTTCTATTAGGAATATAGGAGCATCAGAGAGACAGTAATGCAGAAACAGAAATACGCTGTTAAAGAGAAATGTATCAGCACAAATACATAGCCATTGAGCAAGAGAGAACTGCTTGAACTCAAGTTTGAATTATAGCTTAAAAAAATATGATCTGAGTGAACTTCTTCCTGCACAATTCTTAGTAACTACTTAATTCTTACTGTAGAAAACCTGAACAAAATTGCATTTTTATTAAAAAGAAGCAGAAAGGTCATTCTARAAAGTGATGGGTCTATTAAAAAAAAGAAAAAAGAAAGAGTGGGCCAGGGGAGACAAGGCAATATTAAAAGATGTCAAAAGAACCAAAGACGACCACAAAAGCGAGCACTAGCATAGCAAATTTTTCTTTTACTTATGTAAAGAGAACACAACATTAAATGTTCTATTCAGAGGAACGTCGCTTGCGGACCTTCAAGCTGGCAGCCGGCGCACGTATCGCAGATACATGATTTGAAAAAAGTCGCTACTGATCATACGCACAATGGGAAACCAACAAAGTGTGAGAACGTTACTCCAAGTAGCTGACTTGGAGGGGCTGCCGGCTCCGGGACAGGGGTCAGGGTGACCCGGCGGGGCAGGCCCGGCCCGGCCGCGCCGGCAGCGCACGGCAGAGGGGGYGCGCCCCGTTCCCATGGCAACGCCTCCCCCGGCTGGCAACCACCCCCGCCGCCGCCGCCCGGGAGAGGCCAGGGGCAGCGGCGTCCCCGCCAACCSTCGGGACCCCCGGCACCACCTGCGTGAAGGGCGGGAGGGCCCCGCGCAGCGCGGAGAGACCGAGCCCCCTGCCCCGCTCAGGGAGCCCCGCCGAGTGGCCCGAGGCAGCGAGAGCCGCCAGAGCGGGCAGCCGGGGAGCCCGTCCCGCCCACTGCCCTGGGGTACCGACGGCCACGGCCGCGCCCGCCTGACAACTCACCGCGCCGCGTCCCCCTCCTTGCCGGCACCGGCTGCGGGAACGGCTCAAGAGCCAGCGCACGCCGAGAAAATGGCGGCTCCCGGCAGCCTCTCCGGCCCCTGTCCGCGGCTCGGAGGCGAGAAGGGAGCAGCGCCCCCTGGCGGGCTGGGGTGGGGGGCGCGGCAGGCCGGCGCCCGCTGGCGGAGGGCGGCACGTAGTGGCAGCAGCCGGGAAGCGCAGAGCGGCAGCGCCCGCCGCGGGCCGCCCCGCTGCCGCCGCCTCAGCCCCGCGCCTCAGCCCCGCGCCTCAGCTCCTCCCGCTTCTCCGTCCCCTCAGTGCCTCAGCTCCCACCGCGCCCCGGCTCCGCGCCGGCCTAGCCGGGCCAGAGGCTCCCTCTCGTCCCTCAGCATCTCGAACAGCCCCTTCATTTCACGCCATCGTCTCCACAGACGGTTTCTAGTCTGGAGCATGCTAATCCCAGCCCTCTCCTTGCTCTCATCCCTTGTCYCCGCAATTACGGCTTCTTATGACTTAAATCTGTTAAAGGCAGGGCAGTGCAATGGGGAGGGGAGCTCCCAGGGGCCTGTCCGCGGCTGGCCTGCAGCCTGCCGGGCCCCGCGAAGTCTCACGGGTGCTGCCGCCGGCCAGCTGACCAGATCAATAGTAACGAAGTCACAAGTTTGACCTAAATAAGGTGTGGTTCTTAAGAACCACCTTGGCTGAAACACTGCATGACAGTGCAGTTATTTATTCTTAAATTTATAGACTTCTTTTAACCAGCTGCATAAGGGAATTGAGAAATCATCTACCATACACTGATCTTACAAGTACTCACAGAAGACGTGAGATGCCTACCGGCGGTACTTCTCAGTACAGCTTGGGCTGTATTATAATTGTTTCTTAATCTTTGCTCATAACTCATAGGGATATTAAAGCAAAGCAGGTAGTGCTACTTATTAATAAGTTTGCCAGGGACTGGCCTTTTTTTTTTTCTTCAAATCTGAAGATTTGTGTTATTAGATTATAAATCTCATGTATTTGGACTAGAATTTTGCAAATCAGACAGAAACYTCAGGCTATTTTCTTTGGTAGTTGTAGCCAAAATAATCTAATCATTTTCAGGACTAGTATGGTTGTTGTGCAACATTAACATATTCCATTAACCTTTTTCTCTTTTAGAAATTCAGGTGTCCTCATGATTACTCCAACAAATTTTAATGTAGCCAAGATACTTGGCTTTATGTAGGGGACCTGCTTCCTGCTATCCTCAAGAAAAGTCAGCTACTTGGAGTAATATTCTCAAACTTTGGTGGTTTCCCATTGTGCATATGATCAGTAGCAACTTACTTTTTTCAAATCATGTATGTCTGAAGAATTGTGGCAGATAGTTTGGGACAATTTCAGGAAAAGCAGGCTAATTATACAACGTGCCAGAATGTTTGCAGATTCCTGAAAGCCCTTTTAGATAAGGATTGTTTCTCACTTTATGTTGTCCAGCATCTACTAAGGCCCCAATTTGATTCAAAGCCYCTAGTTATTATAAGTCACTATAGTAGCTTCCATTACTATAAGTAATGAAATAGTAACAAAATCCTTTTGGTTGATTAGAACAAAATCATAATGAATATTCAGTAATCAACAACAATACTCAATAACTTAGGATGCAAGTCCACATACTACTTGCTCTTCGTTCAAAAAAGAATGACCCACAACCTAAAACATTTACTGGTGCAGCCTAATGGTCATGCTGAGTCTATAAGAAATAAACAAAAGATTTCCCTGAACTAAAGGAAAAATAACTCAAAAGGTCTGAGACTTTCGAACTGCATTGAGACTAGTGAAAAACTATCAGAAAAGACATTGCTATAGATAGGTTCTTGTTAATATTTCTCTTAAAGAAAACAACAATTTGACTACAGTGCTTTTGTAATTTGATACTGCAAAGATGTGATTATGCCCATGATTAACTTCAGGCAAAGTCATATACTTAGCTTACAATCTAACTTAAATCCTGTAGTTCTAATACTTACACTTGTTGTTCTGCAAAAATAAAAAAAAAATATATTTTTTACAGTGGCTCTTAAAAGTAATTGCATCCTTCGACTTGTTTCCATACTTCTGGCATCTGAGGTTACTATGTCCCTCCTTCATGAGAAGAAATAACTTTTCCAGTCCCTCACTGATAACGTGTGGGCCAATTTCTCAGGGGTTTGGCATTTCTCTCAATTTGAAATCTTCAGGGTATCTATATAGAGCAAAACCAAGAAAAGTAGTAATTTCTAAACAAGAAAACTGTACTGAAAATGCAGAGCATTTTTCAGGGAAATACTACAAAAATATTATTTAAGTATTTCAGGGATGTTCTTTAATGTGAACAGAGATGGCCTCAAGAAATGTGCTACGGAAACAAATTGCTTTAGACACATAACTTACTGAAATTTTAAAACACACCTCTCATAAATAGTCTACATCTCTGTCTCTTCTGTAATGTATGCACACACCATTTTTTTTTCATTTGTATCCTCTATTTCCTTAAGAGAAAAAAAATCAAATGTAAAAGGCTTCATCATTACAGGCAATATTTGTGCGAGCCAGACAGAATTTGGTTGCCTAAAAATGCCAAGATGATAACTGTACATGTTTCACTATCTGAGAAACAGCTCTATTGCAGTAGTGAAAGTCACATCAATCTAAACTCATTTCACATCAGTCCAAAGCAAGATCATTTATTTAACGATCTTTGGCATAATATGACACAGTAAGAGGTCTGTACCTTAACACTGCAATGTGAACATGAATATTTAGTCTTATCAATCCTTGTCATACCACGTTATTAGCATTATTCATTAGCAATTATTTTCACAAAGGCCATTGCTCTGTTGAGGTTTTGATACTTTTCCAAATGGAGCAGATTGTTTTTAGAGGTCACAAGGTGTTTTTACAGTGACCCACTTACAGGTTTTGATGTCTAAATTGAAAACTTTGGTAAAACAAACCCAAAAAGCTCTAGCACCAATACCTAGAAGAACTAGAAGATAACATAACGGGAGAGAAAAACATTAGCAATAAGTACAGTAATGCTCATAAAACTTTTATTTTCTAAGCAAGCTAGTTCCTTGCTTTCTGTTGAGTTTAACCAACTTAAAGTTCAGTTTGAATAAAGTTCTGGATCACTCAGTGGAACTGTAAGCCAAAGAGTACAGTCATACTGTGAAGCCAACACAATGCCTTTGGTGACCCAACAGCATTAAAACTAATTGTATTACTTCAAAGTACTTTTGACTGCAGATAGAATTGTACTACGGTGTTACTTGAGCTACAGAAAGTAATTAAACTTTGAAGAAAATTTCAAGCAGTATCTTTGTCAACACCAAGTGGATGTAGACAAATGTTCATATTTGCTGTATTCCCTCTTTCATTTGAAATGGAATGAACAAAATTGTTACTAAAATTTGTTGAGTAGTCTGTATTAAAACAAACAAAAAATTTAGTTTACTGACTTCATATAAATGTAGCCTCACCGACCTTTCCTGTCTGCTTTTTTTGTGGAAGGAGTTGTAGCCACTACATTATGGACCTTAACTGACCACAGAGCAATTCCATACTTTAAGTATCTTTGTCTCAGTCTTGTATTCTATTCTCAGATAAATTGAAAAAAAAAAAAAAAAGAACTGAAATTTTACAGAGATGAAAAGAACCTTTAGTGAGATTAAAAAATGCCTCTCAATTTGATTTATATGCTTCATTAAATTATAATCAATGGATATGGAAAATCATCTTACTGTGTAGAAGTGTACTTATGCATGTGCACAAAGTGGTTTCTACAGTGCTGTGTCCCTGCATGTTGTAGTGTATTGTATTTTTTTCGGCTCATGTATTTTATGCTATGAATAAGTAAAGAAACAAACCAGTTAGCTTGAAAAGTAGATGCTATATAGCATAAATAGTGATAGTTTACACACTGTTCTACCAAGCCCAGTACTACACAGCATGCTGGAATCATATTCGTTTCTTCTACTCTGGGAAGTAACTTACCTTATGTATTATTACATAGGGTTGATTTAAACTGCTGTTCTTCATTAAAAATGTCATTTAAAAAAGTAAGCACAAGTCAACTCAGGAATCTGAAGTGTCTGGGAATGGTGGTTTTGGCTGCAGCTCATTTGAAAAGGTACATTTGCTTAATGAAGGGGCAGTACTTGAAGGCATAAAGGGGAGCTTCCAACCACTGCATATGTCTGACAAAGGGAAGTCCAATAGGTGGATTTGGGGAGATTTTCTGCTAAGTGAAAGAGATTTCACTATCCTTCTGCTTGGGGGTTTTTGAGGGTTTGTTTTGTGGGGTTTTTTTTGTGAAACATGAACATTTCGTAGCTTGGACAATTTTCAAATGTTTCACATTGTTTCATGCAAAGATGATCTTTTAACATCCTTCTGGGGGAGGAGTTGGTAACATTTTCAAGATTAATTTAATGTACCTTCTACTAAAATTGCTATTACAATTAAACAACAATTTATTTTTAAATTACTATTCCAAATCTTTAAATACATATTTTGGAGTAATGTAGACAATTTTAATTAAATTATAGAAAACTTCATGAAATTCAACAAGGACAAATGCAGACTCCTGCATCTGGAAAGGAATAACCTCTTGCAATGATAAACTCTGGGGCTCGCCTGCCTGGGGAGCAGCTCTGCAGAAGAGGACCTGGGGATCTTGGTAGACAGGAACCAGCAGYGTGCCCTGGCAGCAAAGGCGGCCAGTAGCATGGTGGGTGGTACGAACAGGAGCACAGGACCTGCTGATCGAGGGGAGTCGTTATCCCCCTTCACTCAGCACTCATTGGACCACATCTAGAATACTSCATCCACTTCTAGGAGCCCCAGTACAAGAAAAAACCTGATCAACTGGGGCAAGGTCAGCACTTCYGGACCACCAGGATGGTCAGGGATGGCCAAGGGAAGAGGGAGGACTTGTTCAGCTTGGAGAAGATATGACTTTGGGGGACCTAACCGCAACCTTCCTGTACTTATAAAGGGGCTACCAAGAAGATGGAGGCAGGCTTTTCACAGTGGTGTGTGGTGGAAGGGCAAAGGACAGTGTGCATAAATGGAAACGAGCAAAAGMTTTTCAACCAGGAGGACAGTCAAGCAGTCCCCATCCTTGGAGGGCTTCATGACCAGACTGGATAAAGGTCCGGGGTGACTTGACCTCATGGCTGACCCTGCAGGAGGTTGGATTAGATTGCCTCCTGAGATCCTTTCCAACTTGAATTATTCTATGAGTCTATGCTTCAAAAATATAACAAATCATATAAAACTGAAAAATCAGATCATACCAAAAGTATAATCTCTTTGAAACTGTTTTTACACAATCATGTTAAAAATTTCAATCAGTTCCAAGCTGTTTGAGTCGGATAAATATAAACTGGACTTAGCAAACAGTTCTTTGACACAAACTGTTTAGTCAATAATGGGTCATGAGTCACAGAGGTTCATATGGGAAACCATGTTTGTTGATATATTCCCTAAGAAATTAATGTAATTTCTTATTTTCTACTAATCTTATTGACTCATTAATCAGTCCATTATTGCCGGGTTAATGAACGGAGTGAAAAAGGCTATGCAATCCAGAGCTGGAATTTGAGAGGTGCAGCAGAGAAAGAAAATCAAATGCATAAAAATGACAACGGTTCCTTAACTAGGAACATTTTCTCATGAATATGACAGTAGAAAATCGAACAACTGATAAGTAACAGATGCCTGAAAGCTGTGTTTTTCCCTTGAATTACCTCCAACATTCTTGCTACCATTGGAAGAAGAGATGCAATCGTTTGATGGGAATAGGAAAGCCTTGCATTTGTATGCTGGTCCACAGAAAATCAAATCTGATTCTCTCTTCCAAAAGAGTATGACACCCACTCCCTTTATCCACAGCACTTACTATTACAGCACATTCTTTGTTTCCTTTCATTGCAAGCAGGTGATAAACATCATTCTCATTACATTGTAGTGAAGGCAGTGGAAAAGTCCGATGGGATGTTAGAGATAATTAGAGGTATCATCATAGTACAGAAATAGGAAAAATTGAAAAAACATGATGAGCCTTTTCAATTTCAACAATGAAATCTTAGGCAGGACAAACTTTCCTGTAACTCCCAAATCCATTGCTATTCAGACAATGCAATAAAATACCTTCTCATTAAAATTAAAAGCATCAAATAATGGTGGCAGTACTGAACCTGATAATATATGCCCTGTGGAACAGTTAGCATTTAAGCATGTAAAAACCCAATCTTCTTTTGAAGTCTTGGTATACTGCTAGCTGAAACTCTTCTAAGTTCACTTGGACGTGGTGTCAAATCAGGGACAAACACAGAGTGTTTACTTTCTTTCACAACTCACTGAGCAGGCGAGCAAAGATAAATGCCAAATGAAGAGGAAAATGGTAAACATGCAACTAGTGATTTATTTTAGTTCTGTTTGGACTGATTAATGCAAGAAATAAGTATCTAGAGCTGGGACTTTGGATTTAGCAAGCATGTGGCATATGATCACATACATGGTTTTCTATTCATAATGCCTTCATGCTGGAATATTAGTGCTGGCACACAGGTACTATATAAGTCAGTGATATAATAAATAGAAAAATGCCAAGTTCAAGGCAATGCTTGCCTATTCCCTGCAGTCTTTCACATGTTATCTTGACGGTAGAAAAGAGGCAGAGAGGAATGAAGAGGAATGCTATGGTTAACAAACATGTCCCTTTTAACTGATCACTTTGGTCATTCATTTTCCCCACATCCTGTTGATTATGTCTGAGAATTATTATATATGGGGGAAACTCAAGATGAGCATCCAAATCTTAGCTGGGCAAACTTTTCTGTAGTTCCTAAATGCTTTATATTGCTCCTTAAGTAGAAGGTTAAAAAAGATATTCTTCACCTGTCAAAGGCAGGTGTATTTAATCAAGTATATTCCGACTTTGGACTCACCCAGAATCGAAGTACCGGAAGGAGAAGCAGCAGCAGAACAGAGAACAATGGACAAAGTGCCACCAGACTGCTTTCCAGGTTGAGATCAAGAATGAGGAATCAGGACTGACAGTTTCAGAAATAGCTTCTTTGACTCCTAACAGYCTGCAAACCCCAAGTTTAGGTGGGGGTTCAGTTTTTCTCTTACATGATTATCATTAGCCACAGACACGCTTTCATTTTAACATACCTGGTATCTACAGTACACAACCCAAATGAGGGTGTGGACCATGATAAGAGTTTGACTTATCAAATTTAGGTTTTACCTTAAAACCTTCATATTCTCTCAATGAACTAATACCCTTACCTCTCACAATAAACCAGCATGAGGTACCTATGGTGTTTGAACTTTTTTTCTCACATATGCCATGGGGTGAGTGCCTACGAACTTCACTAACGGCCACGCCAGTCAGCTCTGGCAAGCTGCAGTTACTGCCCACCCACTGATAAGCAGTGACTGTTGTTTGCAAACTTTGGCTCCCTATGCTTCCTGCATCATCAGCACCCAGCCAACCCTCCGCAGATGCTCCAGTCATCTGGAGCTTCTCTGGATACGTCCCAGAGGAGAGGGGCAGGAGCACGAACTGTAAGCCCCTGCTGCAGAGCTGCTCGCACACCAGCAGGCGCTGCCTGGCTCTCCCGCCGCTGAACAGCCGCTGCCACGGAGCTGCTACGCCAAACCCTTCGTGTGCGTGACTCCAGGCTAACCATGGGCTGAAGTTAGCGAAGGGATTTTGTCAGCAGAGTGCAGTAAGTCAAATACCATTTTCTGTGGGAGGTATGTAATCCAAGAGGTGTAATAATACAGGCCCATCCTGAAGAATATCCAGCTATTAGACAAACGAGTGAGTGATGAGCTGTGAGCTCAGGAATACCTGCTTTACAAGTTGTACTCTGCCTTTCTCATTAGTGGACTCACGTAATGATGCAAGACTCCAAATTGCATTGCCAGTGATACTGTCACTGCTCAGCTTACAAAACATGCAAAATTCCTAGTTTTTTCCATATTTTCTCACTTTGCATACTATTATATTGAGATTCCAATAATTGACCTTGATACGGCACTTGCTAGGAAGGTATGTGTACTGGAAGACAAAATGTTTCTTAATTCATTTATTAGTTTTTCATTGTGCCTTCATTCTTCAGAGTAGGAGAACAGGAATCATCCATGCAATGGTTCCAGCACAGGCTGGGAACAAAACCCCTTGGAACAGCTCATCTCCATCCTTCAGACAAATCCCAGAAGTAACTGACTTGCAGATCTCCAATTCTGCACTAACATTTTGCCATTTGGTGAGACTGTGAGTAAAGAAACAGTTTTCTTTTTTCCTGTATTTGTAGATTTCTCCATTGTTCAAAGCCATTGCTGAACCAGGGGGTTTGGGGGGTCTTTCTGTCTTTCCTTGTTCATGCTAATCAGAAAAAGCAAACAGCACTCTTTATAGCTATACACTCTGATCAGAAAGAAATACATATCAAAGTAGAGCGAAATATATTGTCAAGCAAATAATTGGTCTGCTGCCTACCAAACGCAGTTCCAATCGCATTGCTGCCAGCCCCATTTTTAACAAACAAGGCCCCTTCTTCACAGGCATTGTGTGGAAGARCTTAATTAGTCTTTCTGCCTTCCATTCTTCATCATCAGATGCGTGAACATACACAGAACCATCAAGTTAAGAAGATGAATGCAACTGTTCCAACACCTTGACCAGAAGACTTCCAGGCCAACAGGGTTTGGAAATGGAACCTAAATCTACGGTTGGAAAGTGGGTAAGAAAAGCAAACAACAAACAACTCTTACTGAAACAACCCTGCTTTCTGCGAGCTGAAAGCAAGCAAACCTTTCCCAAACAGTGTGTTCCTCCACATCCACTGATCTTAATTAAATCTGGTACATTTTATAGCTTAGGATGATGAAGTGACACTGAGTTTAGCTATGAAAAAAATCCAAAAGTTGTAAGATCTGTTTGACAATCACTATCTGAGAATGTTTCTCCTTTCAGTTACCCAGCTGAATAGAAACAGCTGGTACTAGATAATCTTTAGGATTCTTACTTGCCTAAACAGCATTTACCAAATGGAAATCATCTGGAAAATGTGGAAGCATGCCTTCTTTGTACCCTTTTTCTTCTGTGTGAGAATTTAGGAAATGTCCCCAGAAAAAGAACAGGAACAATTGCCAAACAATGACTGATTTAAGAAAAAAAAAATCAGGAATTTAGAGCAATTAATTCCTACATGGACATGATATAAAAGCCAAGTAATAAAGGACATTTTATTCCAAATGGTCATTCTTAAATGTCTATGCAAGAAAAGTAAAGCACTCAGTTGTTTACCCCTCAGAGCAGATAATAAAGTTGTGCCTTGTCACACGAATTCATGGAGTGGGTTAATACAGAGGAAACGAGCTGTTGGATGTTTTTTTTCTTCTGGTTTTGTACATTTCCAGTTCTCCTAATTGGTGGCTGTAGTATTTATTTAGAAAACCAAGAATAAATACATTTTGATAAGAATAAATTAACACAAATTTTTTTCTATGTATTTGCTCCATAGTATACTACACCCTTGAAAACCTTGTATTTGCTGTTAAGCTAAATAGTTTCCTACTGCTATCCAGCTGTTACCATAGTGCCCAACACAGGCATTTTCCTTAATGTAGTTGGGACAAAACATCCAGATTGCTTCTTTATTCAGGCAGGAAGCACAGTAGGTGACTTAAGACTGTAGTGTGACATACCATGCCTTTGCAATCATCATAATTTTTCCTTCTTTTCAAAATTTTATTTTCTCCCAATATTTAGAAAGGTGTCAACCTCTAGAAATAACGGAAGGAAACAAAAAGCTGTCCTAGCTTTTAACAAGAGTCTCTGACTCATTTATAGGAATCTTAGGATGCCCATGACACTTTTTCTAACACACAAAAGCCTCATGAAAAGATGGAGAATAAGCTATAAAGGCTGTTTTATAGAACTAAAATATAGATCTTACTTTTTAACCTAGGAATTCCTCACAATTCAGCTAACACCAGGTAGTACTAAGAAAGATGTCCACTGCATAAGCAAGGATAAGACAAAATTAGATATGATTTTATAGCCTAGGAGTGAAGACTACTCTGTGGCAATAATATATTAATCTGAAGAGGAATCAGTACATACTTATTTTCAAAATATTTTGCTTTGCCTGTATTAACTTATTAAAATGTATGAGTGTCTGTGTTTTAGAGGTTATATATCATGCATCTTTATTAAGTAGAGCATATTTTATATAAATCCTATCAGGAAATGCTTTCTGTAGTGCTATAGAAATATTGTGGAATCAGACTCTTCTCAGAGTAGACAGAGGTTGCAGCAAGGAAAATTCCAGTTTGACTCAAGGAAAATACGCTTTGGTGCTCAAACACCGGGTCAGTGAAATCGTCTCCTTGAAAGTATTCACAACTCTGTGAGATAAGGCGCTGAGCAACCTGACTGAACTTCTTAGGCCCTGCTTCAAGCAGGGCTTGGGAGCAGGTGGCCACCAGAAGTTCCTTCCAGCCTAAAAGTAGCCTATGATTCCGTGACTGTAAAAGCCATGAAAAATGTAAAGGGCTGATATAAATACATATATTTTTATAYATAATAGCTAATAGGAAATGTGCAATAGCTAAACTATCTGCAAGAGAATTTCTAAAATTTATCTAAAATACAYTTTAGACAAGTGCTAAATAACTTCATTTAGGTCCTTTATAAAGATCTATGCCTGTTTTTTCCCCCCTCATATCTATCTTAAACTGTGTCAGTAAAGTTAATGCAAAAATGGCAAGCAAATTGAGTCTAGAACAAATGTATCTCTAAAACCCAAGTATATTTCATTTGTAGTTATACTTTTATAGATGCTTTTCATTCCTTTTTTGTTATGCTGTAGTTCCAAATATGAAATGGGAAATATATAGTCCTTCATTTGATGATAATTTCTGAGAAAAGACCTCACTTCATGTGGACTTATAAGAAAACTGTTTCACTTTAGTATTCTTATTTATTTTTATTAAAAATATGAAAAGAATAATTTGGAGCATAGAATTGCAATGTGTTGAAAATTGTAAATAATTCTGAGCTACAGATCAATATATTTACATATGAAAAAAATGTAATATATTAGAATATGACTTTGCAAACCTTTATATAAGAGGAAAACTTTACTCATGTCTAGTCTGTGCAAGTCCTGACAGGTAAAATTACTCACCAGCATAAATGTTCATAAGAATAGGCTCTAAATGCATTGTAAATAACTTACAAAGTATCTACCACACAAAAGAATTGCAGCATATCAGCGCCCACAGCTAATGCATTTCATTTACTGTAAAAGTTGTACCATTCACCACAATTCCACTCTACCATTTAGTTAGTATAAATGAAATGTATAGACAATATAGAAAATGTAGTAATGCTGACTTGGTAAAATTGTTTGGCAACAATTAACTGTACTTTAATCCCAGGCCTAATTATTCCATAAGTATTTAAGTATTTAATAAGCTATTTAATTAATAGCCCAACCCTTACAATAACAAAATACTCTTCTACTGAGTCACTGTTGAATGGTGGATGTACAACACAGGTTTTCTAAAATTCCTTTCAGTGACATTCACTGAAAGTGAAGCTTTAGAAACCATGAAACCACTTAAAACTCTCATGCTTTAAAAGCTGTATCACACTTTAATGATATTTTGAGTGCGTATATTCTAAGATTCAGATATCCAAATACATTTGTAGGTTTAAAGTTGCAGCCAAGTGCCTGTGAGATAAATGTACTGAAACCAGGCAGTTCTGAGAGACCCACTGAAAGCCATGGGAGCCAGGCGTCTGACCTACTTTTGCAGAATCTTTTTACGGTCCCAAATGCATCTTTAACACCTTTGAAAATGTGCTCTCATGTCAATTATTGTGGTTGCTAACTAAAATGTGAACATTATAGAATACTACTCCTTTATTAGGGCTACATGGCACCCTGCTGGGTCACAGACCCAGACCACAGGCATTTGCTACAAAAATCCCCAGGCCTTGAAGCAGTAAAAATTGACATGGCACTGTATTGGCACAGTATGAAGTCAACATTTAAAAAAAAMCATACAGGATCTTTAAAAAGAAGTTCATAGCTCTGGCCCAGAGAGAAGGAAGGCAGTATTTTTAGTGAAATTGCTCTCAGTGATGGYCGAGGGATCTAAGCATTTGCAGCAGTCGTCAGTATTTTGCAAGAAACTGCAACACTGAACATTTATCTCTTTTCTATAACTGAGTAACCCATCCAATTTAAAACCCAATTAAATTATGTAAGCCTGTATTTCAGTTTACAATACTTCAATTTATCTCTTTTAGGTTGTTCCATTGTTGAATTACAAAATCAAAGTAAAAGAGAAGTTGGAGATTTGCAATTTAGAGTTATGACATTGCAGTTGTGTTGTTTGCATTAGCATATGAAGATAGAAACATCCCTGTGTTACAATGAAAAGAAACATAAAGTTGCTATATTGACCTGAAATGACTTTTCCTACACTTAGAACTCATAAGCAATGGCCTTTACATTGAAGTGATTATCTTCTTGCAAGAAACATAGCCAGCAAAAGTACATGCTTCTCATAGATTTGATAGCTATTATTTATTATTAGGCTATGCTCAATTAGATTTTCAAATTGTTTCTGTCACATATATTTCTACATTGCATGTAATAGCTCTCTTTATCTTCAGCCTGTTCCAGTCTGTTACCAATATACGTCACAAGAGAAGTGGTTTAGTTTCCTTGAATAAACTTGGAATCTAACATTTTGGTCCTGCAATGACTTCACGGCTTTATTCTTCTGTATTTCTCCACGAGTGTCTTTTCATCTTCATCATGAAGGCAACATTTCACATGTTCACATTCAGACCTTGCATAGCTCTGCGTCTACATAAATCCTTGTTCCTAATACCTTTTGCTAGCTTCTTGTTTTCTGTTTATGCATCTCTTAGGCTTATCTTCTAAATACATGCATTGCACACTCTTGTAATACCTTCTCATGTTATTCCTTAGGCTTGCAATTCTGTGCCTCTTATCATTCACACGTCTGTTTTAAATATATTTATTTAATGAAACTTTTAAAAATAACCCATCATAAATATATTAGGCACTTTTAAACTGAGCTTATCTTTTGTCACACTGCATACTATATGCCTGAAGTGTAGTTTGTGTCTAATTTAAAATCTAAGTACTGGAGGCAGAGAATCTGTCTTCTTCTTTATTATTTGTGTTACTGCAGAGTTTAGGGTCCCTTTGTAGTAGGTGTTGTACATACAGATCAAGAACAGCAGCATTCTGTATAGTAATGAGCCTGCACAGGGACTGGCTGTGAATAATAATTAAAACAACATATTCCCTCTCTCAGTCAGCAGTTATATGGATTTGCTAAAATTCTACAGTCTTTCTGATCAGGGCTATTTTCAAAGTAGAACGACACTTTTACACAAAGTGCTTGCAAGCTGTACATTTCTGTTAAATGTGGAGAATACAGCATGCAGCAGAGAAACCGCAGCAGTGCTAGCACCAAAACGGCACAAGTGCACTTAGGCCTCTTTTTTTTTTTTTTTAATTTCAAATTCTCAATTTTCTTCAGTTTCATCATATTTGTGAAATGATTTACACTTCAATAGAGAGGAAGCATGTACAAGACTGAGAAGGCGGATGAAATAAAGACTTCTTGACAGGCAAGAGGAATTTCTGGAAAGACTAAAAACATGTGCTGCCTGACCAAATGAAGTATTTCTTAACTCATATATCCTGATTAGCAACTGGAGGAAATTAAGAACAGCTTGGAGAGACTTACAGAGATGCATAACGTAATAAAATGGGCACATGTATTAGGAATGATAATCAGGAGGAGACATCCATATAGTTGCTTGTCATTAAGTGGTTATATCCGTAATCAAGAGGATGTACCATCTGCAAAAAGATCAAGTTTCAAACATAGCACAATGTATCACTGATACTGTGAATTTCTGTTGGAGGCTGTCATAGAATAAATAATGCAATATAATCAACTTAAGAAATGTGTACTTGCAGGTTTAGGGTTCAATACTGTATCTTGTTTCATAAAAAATTACCTCACAGAGATGTTACATTAGTGTGACCGTGTTAAAAATGTCCAAGAAAGGTTAACATATAATTAGAAACGGTTTAGATTTTTCATAATAATTTTTACATAAAACCTTTTTTGTACAATTTTTATTAAAAGAATTTACTGAATTTACTAAATGTACTAACTTAATTAATTCAATAAATAACAATTTATTAAAATAATACTAACTTGTCAGGGGTAATGAAAAATGTTTTAATTTTCAAAATATTACCTAAATTGCAATTGAAAAATGAATTTGGTAATTTATTGGTAAAAATGCTGTGACAACAGATGAAGAAAATCTGCTTTTTATTTTGAAAGGTAAAACCTCTTTACCTTGCAACTTTGTTCACAAAGGATGCTGAGGTAGTTCATCGTCATGGACAGGGGTCTCTGAATTTTGAATGACTAGGGTTGTATTTTTCGCACTTCCAGATACTTAGAACAACTGCACAGATGTGCGTGCACCCCCTCGCTATGCACTGTTTTGCTTAACGCTTTCCAAAGATGCAAAACTTGCATAACAAATAAAATACCCCGAAGGACTAGTTGAGGGCCACATGAGCTTCAGGTGTACGACATTCTGAAAATCTTACCATCTGCTTTATTTCTCTTAAATGCTTTTCTTTAAATTCTAGTTTGGTGTGTTAGCTCTCTGTTGGTCAGTCTAATGTTGGCCCTGCTGCTTGCGCGGCGGTTGCTCACACACCTGTGTGAAGATGCTTGCACGCTGCCTTGCTTTGGGTCACTGTGGTTTGGAGGAAGAAGTTGCTCACAGGGCAGGCAACATCCAAAAAGAGTTCACGTGTTTTCAGCTTTGCTTGATTAGAGGGGTGGTGGATCAACAGAGGACGCGCGCGTGCCATCTGCTCGTGCTCCCTGTGAGCTCTCGCCCTTAAATGGAGCGTCGTCGGCCACCGAGTGACGCACGGTTGACGGTTTGCAGTGTTTTTTGGGGAACAATGACACAAAGCACCACACGGTCTTGGGAAAGAGCAGAGCTTTATTCCCATTACAGAATCTGGGTTTTTTTTTTGAAAGAAAAACTCCTGCTGTTTTCAAATGGCGATGCCGGAATGTGAATTGTGAGCTCAGAATTTGAAAAGTAACAGAACGGTTTTTAACTGCTCCTAACTGCCAACGTTCTAACGGATTGAAATAGAATTCATGATGTTTCGTGTCACATACGCACTAAACACATCTAACACACTCAAGCTATCTCGGTGCATTTCCTGAACTATGTTTTTACATTTGTAAAAATCCTTGCTTGCAGTATTTTTACAAATTTGGTGAAGCGAGCTGCGTGACGAGATCACCCCCGGCCCCACCCTCACCCCCGCACGGCGAGTTTCGAGGAGGTTCCCCCAACCCACAGCCGTTCTAACGGCCGGCCGGGCTGACCCCGCTTGGGACGCCCGGCTGCAGCGGCGGCCTCGTAGGGTGGCGGTTGGCCAGCCGTGCCTGTAGGTGGCCGGCAGCCCGGCCCTGACGGGGCGAGGGCCCCGGGGAAGACGGGGCGGCCGAGGGGCGCGGCGGGGCCGCCGCCGCCGCACTTAGGGGCGGCGACCGTTGGGCCGGGCGGCCGGCGGGAGGGCGGGGCTAACGCACGCTAACGCGCAGGCGCGATGGAGCGGCGCGCGCCGTCTCCCAGGGTACGGCGCGTCCGCGTCCCGTCGTTCCTCGCGGGCCGTTGCGTCCCCTCTGACCCGGGCCCGTTGCTCCACCATCCGGGCTCTCGGCGCCACACGGGGAAGATGGCGGCGCTGCTCCCTGCCGAGTGGATAAAGAATTGGGAGAAAGGGGGCAAGAACGAGTTGTGAGTGCGGGGTCTTGACGGGGGAAGGCGATGGGGTGCTGCAGGCCGCCGGCCTGCGGGAGGGAGGGGGGGCCTGGGCCTCACCGGCGGAGGGAGGCTGGTGGGGGGGCGGCGAAGCGGTGGGAGCGGGCGGGGGGGACGTCGCTCGGGGCTGCGTCCTTGCTGGTGGGGTTTAGGGACGAAACCCTGATCGGGCGGAGGGCCCAGGGCGCCTTCCTATCCGGCTCGGCCTCCTTTGTCGGTTGCTAACGACCTCCGCCGAAGCTCGTCCCCGGTAGCTGGGCCTAGTTCTCCTGGCGCCCGTTGCCCGCGCCCCGAGCGCCCCCTTCCTGCCTTTGGGTCAGGTTTATCGGGTGTTGGGCTCCTCTTTAGCCGGCCCACCGGGTTAATATGGAGCCTGAAGAGCTCTTGCTTCGCTGGCTTCACCATGTTGACCTTTCTGGCAGAGATCTCAGCCCCCATTCCCACCTTTGTACGTATTCCGAGGTGACTAGCGCTGTATTCTTTGATTCAGGCAAGGTAGGATCAGCTAGTCATTCCTGTTCATCCTACAAGGTAACCTTTGTGCGCTGAGGGGTCTGGCTGCAGCTTGCCAAATCAATCCAGGTGTGCTGGGAGCTTTCCCTTTCAGGGCCTTCTGTGTATCTGTTTTAAGCAATCTTAACTTGGCATGTTCATGAACTGTGCTGCCTGCTGTGTTTCAGGAGTACATCTGTTCAAGGGGTTATTCACCCGTTTATCTATTTCGTGTTACTATGTTAGCTTGGACAAGGGTGTCCTGTGTAGTAACTGTATGTTTTTAAATGCCCTTATTTTAATTCTTCTATGCACTTCAGTTATTTGTTGTAACTAAAAAATCTTACCCTTTCAAATATGGGTGTTTGGGGGATCACTTTGAGAAATGCTTCTCGATAGTCACTCTTGTTATTTTCTTTTTGTTTATCTATCTTAAAAGGTTGTGCAGCTATGGTAATGATCTTCCCTGTGCATGAAGAAAAAGGTAGTGGGGTAGAAAATAGAAGATATAGAGGCTCCCTGCACAAAACACTGTTCTCCCCAGACCCTCCATTTTGTAGTGAAGGGCCCCCCCCCTTTATAGCCATGTCATTTTTGGCTTTGAATTGTGCTAGAAACATTATTGTGTTAGCATGTAAGTTTAACATGTTTTGATGTGAATGATACAAGGCCAATGAAAATCTCTTCTGTACCTGCATTTCGAACAATAATAAAAGTATTCAGGAGCCCCCAAAGAATGCTGAGTTTTGCATTGCTTTTTTAATCTCCTGCTTAAGATTTTATGGCAATAAAATTTTGAATTTGTATCCAGCATGGCGATATTTATGCAATAAGCACGGAGATCTTTTTATTGAACTTCAGTGTTTAGAAAGCTCTGTATGAATAACAAAGAATAAAATGTATAAATGTATACTGATACCTTTCAAAAATGCACCAATGACTATAATAAAACAGATTGCCTTTTTATACATAACATTATATATATGTAGATGCACTTGCTGGCTTTTCTGTAATGGTTATTATGTGACTACTTCAGGGAAAAATGACTTATGATTATGATTTTTGTAACTTACTCTGTTGTTATCACTGAGATTGTATGGAGTTTGCATGAGGACAGAAATKTCATAGTTGATTGTATAATGTCAACTGCATTGTTTGCGTTGAATTCTCAGAACTTCTAACTGTATAAGAGGTAAGTTAGCTAAGTTAGCTTAGCTTTTGGCCATGATAAAACCTTTCATGATTCTGCCCTCCCCTAGAGCAGTATTTCTTAACCATGATGGGAAGAAAGTGTTAATCTGCTGTGAGACCAATAAAACAAAATAAAACCAATAAAATAAAACAGGCTGAATTCCTGTATTTGTGGCATTTACGCTTCATTTGGAATACTGCTAAAATGCAGTTCCAGGCATGGTTTAAAGAGTAGTTTGCAAAAGAGGCCATACATTTTGAAAGAAATGTGATTGTGTCTGGATAACAGTTGCCAGTTTTTAGACAGTGAAAAGCTTTTAGAAAGTGAAAAGCAGTGAAAGAAAAGCTTTATAAGCATGTGGAATATGTATGAACTTGTTTTCTAGAAGCAAAAGAATGTATCTGTAGCCAATATCTAGAGAACTTTTTAGGAAACTAACTTTTTTGGGAGAATCTTCAGTGTGTACCTTCGCGTTTCTTTTTCCAAAACTTCCTATCTCCTGTTTTACTGGAGGAAAATAAAATTATGATGCTCTCTTTCCAAAATAAAACACATGAAATATTTTTAAACTTTATTTATAGTAAAAGGGGAATACATGTAATGATACTTCTTATTTTTATTGAATTATTTATCTAATACAAATATGTCCAGAAATATAAATTAGATCTAGGCCTAAGTCTAGGCCACAATTTCAGTCTTAGGGTTTGTGGTTCAAAGTTAAGACAATGCATTACATTGATAAACAAGTTAAAAAAGTGAGGAGGCGAAGGATACTGCAAAAGGACAAAACTGACAATTCTAGCCAATACAAGATTTGCAAAAAATTTTAGAAGTTTAGGTTTGTTGGGGTGTGTGTTGTGTGGTTTGTTTGTTTGTTTTTTTTAAGTCGATGGAAGCCTGGTCTAATAAAGCCCATACATGAAGTCAGAGTACATTCACTCTTCTATGGAGGGGTTTGTTTTGTTGTTAAATGTAGTGGTGGGCTTATTCATAGGGAGACAAATACCAACTTTGTTGAAAAGTGAGGATTACAGGGGAAAAAACCCTTCATAATTAGCAGAAAGAAAAGATTAGGTCTTACAAAAAAAAAAAAAATTTGCTGGAGCATGAAATGGCTTACATGATCTGACTAGATCAGCCCAAGATAATATTTTGGCAGTTACTAGTTACCTAAATAAAAACACAATTTTATGTTTTGGGGGAATATGAAACTGTATTGAGAGAAGTAAATGATTTGTTTTTATTTGGTATCTCAACTTCTACTGTGATTAATAATGGATGCTTAAGATGATTGCTGTATGTTTTCTTACGTGATCCTGAGTGGTATGGTGGTGGTCTGCCTATGCTTGAAAACTTACAGGATTTGTAATAGTGCTGTAGTCTGTGGGAGGTGCTGTTATTGGGGGGAAGTGAAGGAAAAGTTTGATTGTTTATAAAGAAAACAAAATATAGGGATGTTTTAAAGAAATCCAGTAAGGATATCAGTTTTAAACTGACTGATCTTTTGCTGTGAAAAATAATCAACTTTATTTTTGCTGGTGTGATCAGTTTGTCAGGATAGAACAGTAATATCCAAAAACCAGAAGGTAAGGATTTTGTATGTGTTTGAGTGTCATAATGTTAATTAGTAAGGCAGCATCATAGAGCTTAGGTTGCAGTGACCATTCACTTCCTAGGAATTGTTCAGAGACCTTGTTCAAAACTGTACATGCTTTGAATTTAATTAATCCAGCTACTGATGTGTAATAATATCTAATACAAATACATAAGTGTACATTGTGTGGTAGTTTCAAGTGTTCTTAGCTGCCAAAACTATAAATTGGTCAGGATGTGGTCATCTTATGTGTCATTTTCTATTTTGTTCAGACGCTTCTCTGTCTAAATACAATTTATTAAATTTGTTTTGCTACTGCCAGATACTGTGTAGAGATTGAGTTGGAATCTGTGTGTGACTGCTTATTATGCTGATCAGTCTAGATTCCTTGTAGACCTATTTGTGTGTACTTATACTGTCCTTTGTAGTGAAATTGTATTGTTTTGTATAGCATCTTCCACAATAAGATGCTGGTCTATGACTGTAGCCCATATGGACATTTATAATGCACATACAATGGCAAGCACTTACTATTAGACTGATACCTTACCTTGTTTTGTGATTAAACACATCAAGGATCATTTAGTGGGGAAGTAGGACTTTAATAACATACTTGGCTGGCAGTTTATGCAATATGTTAAGCCTCAAGAGAAACTGAAGAAGCTTAACATTCTGTGAACATGAAATTTTGAGACTCGATCTTTCAAGCACTCCCAACATGTTTGTTAGTTTAGTTGCACAAGGAATGTCACAGTGTTGAGTTAAAGGGCTGAGAGTCAGGAAAACAGAGTATGGTTGTAGTTTTGCCATCCTGACTGCAAAATGCAATTGATTGTACTTTATCTCGACTAGAGAACTACCCACATCAGTTAAATTATGCATATACTTAAATGTTTGCATGCACATGCACTTTGTGATAATTACTGCCATACACTATGTGTGGGAGTGTAATTGAGGATATAGGACGTTGTGTATGAATTGGGAGGCTTAGGTTCAGTTGCTGGCTCTGCCATGCAAACTTGTTTGACAGGTGCTCAAACTGCTTCAGAATTTGTTGTTTAAGCAAATCTGTCCCACCTTAGTTCAAAACAAATTTAATTTCGAAACTTTGGTTTGCAGAAATGATTCTGTGATACTTCTTTTTAAATTATTTTTACTTTCTAGGTTACCCTCTTTCTTAATTGTATTTTACATGTATTACGCAGTTTTATCTTCGATGAAGGGGTGTAGGTTTTAGTAGAGTAGGGAAGTTCTCCATCCTAAGCTTGCAGCAATGAACTACAAGATTAGAGTAATAAAAGTTTCAAACAAACTCTTAACAGACAATAGACAGTTTGGGTCTGTTGAACTGAAGAGTGGACCTGATAAATTTCCATTGTCCTGGGCATTGTTTAAATGGGAAAAGTATTGTTGTGGCTTTTTTCAGAGTTGATTAGTTGTGCTAATATTGACATTTTTAGTCTTGTCAACGCACAAGTATTTTGATTTTAATTCATGGTGCACTCAGTTGAGACTAGAAGAATTAATCTCACAGCTTGTTGGTACTGGAAGGGAGGGCTTCTGCCTTGTCTTCATTCACCAGGGCTCTCTTTACTCTGGTGCTTATCTGACCTCCTGGTAAGCTGCTTCAACTTGCAAAGTTGGCAGAAGACTTGCTTTTTGCCCAGTTTTCCGCCAGGTTTGTCAGTTTATTTAGCTGACATGAGGGCTAGAACTGTGTGGCCAAGAAGGGAAGAAGTATCGGTGAATGTGTCCATTTCTGCAGCAAGAAGCCATTAAATCAGCTCAGCTGTTCTTCCTGACAGCACCTTCAGAAAAGGTCATCCTCCTTTGGAGACAGGGTACTTGTAGGAAAGAATATAAGCACAATTATTAATTTAGATCCAAAGAGTAATACCAACATCTTCTTTTCTACTACCAAAATTTTCCCATGTAGACTTTCACAAAAAGATTTTACTTTTTTTTTCCCCCAAATTTAATAATTCAGGGGTTTTTAATTACAAATCTAAAGCAAGTTGTTTAACAGACTGCTCTTAAGTAGGGTTTCTTGTTACACTGATCAAACAGATTTGTGTCTTGAAGTAATGTGAAGTTGATAGTACTATTGTGGTATTGCTGAAAAGGGAATTGGAAGAGGTTAAAACTCTTACTTTGTATTAAGATGTACTTAAGTGAACTCTTCAGTCCAAGCAGACAGGTTTGTTGCTCACGTAACCTGGCTGATGATATCACCTCATGATGTAGGGGTCAAAGTGTGCATCTCAGTAGATARTTTTTTGGAATCATATGTTTCACTTTACGGTTACTTGTATGCAGAGGTTAGAGATGAGTGCTTATAGGGTAACTTCTTTATGGAGGAGTAGTAATTAAAATATAAGAAAATCTGTCTTAGATCAAATTGATACACTCTTTGGGGACAGCTGGGGAAAAAAAACCCTATTGCTTCTTTAAAAGTCCACTTACCATTCATGAAAAATAAAATAAATTACCTATTCCCCTGTTTTGCTGTCTTTGTTCCTGTTATTTCCAAATATATTGCATTCTCTTCAGTAGCATTTAGAACATCATAGCCATACCATTGGTTTTTGTTGAGCTTGCATGTTTCAGCTGATTATGTTATATGCGAAACTGCCCATTTTCCAGTTGTCTTTAAAAGGTGCATATACCTTGTATTTGCTAATTATAATCCTTTGATTGCTGGAACAGCTGTTTAGTGCTGCTAGAGAGCTAATAATCTGTATAAGATGCAAATAGAATGAGTAACAGAGTTCTACAGAATCCTTTTTTACTGTTTATTTTTCATGATAAGCCTCTCATATTTGTACATACCTGCCTTATTTGAGAACACGCTTAAAATTTGCTCCCACAGGAAATGGTAGTCTTGCCATCTTGTGTAGGAATATGATGTAGCTCTGATACTGTCTTTGGTTTCTGCACATGGAAGACTTTTTCATGAAAAATATATGAAACTTTTGGTTGAAAATTTGCAAGTGTGAAGAAAGTTCTTAAGATATTCATTGGTGTCTTTTATAATATAGGTAAATCACTACCTTTTTTAAAATGCTGTTGCTTTTAGACGTAAAACTGCTTTTGAAGCCTTATGCTSGGGTGGCAATAGTAGTAGAGGAGAGGGAGAATCCTTGTAGCTTGGAAGCATGTCCATTTCTAAGCCATCAGTGTAGTGCAGAAGCCTGCTCTTTAAGCATTTATTTTATAATGTACAGAACTATTATTTTATTTCATGGAACGGTCTGTACAGTATTTAGTGTACTTTTTACATATGGCTAATTTGGTTGAGGGAGCCTAAGGAGCGACAAAAGACAACGTAACATGACAGGTCTTTGCATCCTATAATGGATTCTCTTAGTGACTAGAACAGGTAAAATTCTGTCTTACCATTCATAAAACATTGCATCAGGAAATCATGCACGTAGTTTAATGTTAAAATTTTTTTACAGGCCAGAGTTTGAAAACAATCATAGTCATAGTATTTCTATGAGAAGCATTTCCTCATTGGTTAACAACAGGAGGTTAGTGCTAGCACTTCCATGCTTCCTTTCACATACTAGAATTGCTTAGTGCTCTCACTTTCCTGTGTGTAAGTATGTGTACTGTTAGGAAGAATATTTTTTTTAAGTATGTGAGATATATATATATGTATGAGATGTATTTGGAGTCTTGTACTTCTTTGCTGTGTAACTTCTGTAAATTTGTGTTTACTCTATGAAAATTAAGATGTAGTCAACCATTTAAACTGCCCAAATTTAAAGTTATTTTAGCCAGAACAACAACAAAAAAAGAGCCCCAAAACATTTGTGTGTGTATGCTAATATCTAACTATTTTTATGTTTTTTCATTTTTTTATATTTCTTTTATTTCAGTGTGCAACTATGTCGCACTCTCAGTGAAAACAAAAGCCATGATAATATGGGTTTCAGAGGTAAGTTGTGTGGTTTTCTTTGGTTGTTTTTAATTAAATAAAAAAAAGCCTGGAAACAGTTGATCATGGTACCTCTGCATTTATCTGCTTGGAACATTCATATACGGTGACCATTAATGCAATGACCATTAAAGGCAAATACTACAAATAGTAAGGCAACACAAACATCCACAACTAGGCTTGTTTTCAGATGTCCAGGTGAGAGATTACAGTAGTAAATGGTGGCTGGGTAGTCCAGTATTTGGTCTGTGCTGTAGAAAATGGAATTTCATTTTGCAAACTCAACATACAACTAGATTTTATTCTGAAAGTTAAATATATGAACACTAATGTATGCAAGTGTGATTATATACTGCAGAAAGTAATTTTTACAACAGTACCTGAGTTACAGACTTTCCTTTGTTAGTGAAAGACACTGCTGTCTTTAAGTTTGAAATTCTCACTTTAAGAAATCTGTGGTGTTTAAAGAAAAGATAATTTTTTGTTTGCTTTGCAGAATCTGTTGGAATAAAAGCTTCCATATTACTAAGACCACAAATGTGCGATGCTGTTTACATGGTGTTTTGGGTTCTTGCTAAAATAGTCATAATGGGCAGTTGTAACAGCAGAAAAGATAAACCATTTCAATGTAAATTCTAAGTAATATTATGAAGTAAGAAGAATTTATTGTTCAACAAAGCAAAATCACTATTCCCAAAGTTTTTGAAGAAAGGCCACCAGATGTTTCTCTGTTATAGAGGTTGACGATTTCTATATGCTGTCGTCTTTTTCATAGAATCATGGAATCATTAAGGTTGGAAAAGACCTTTAAGATCATTGAGTCCAACCGTTCTTTGTCCTTGCTGTCAGGGTCTATCTTAAAAATAAAATAAATCCTTGTTAAGCATTTTTTCTCCAATTAAATTTTACTTTCTCCTAGAGAAATGGTTTTTGAAAGCATATCTGTGATGAGATGTGATTAAGAAAAAGTACTGGAATGTTTTCTATGTATTTCTCGATGATATTTATGTGAATTATAAGTTAAAGGTGTCTTTGTTAAACCGACTGCCAAGACTCAAGTTGTTATGTGCAGGACTGTAGTTTTTCATCCCATTTTACTGTTATTCCATAAACTCTCTAGGGAAAGTGGATCATCTCTTACTATCTGCTTGTGTGAAGTCTTAGATATTGGTGCTCAAATCTAATCTATCAGCAGTAATAAAGTAATCCCCCTCATTGGTAAGAGAAGCATATCCCCTTTATTTGCAGGGTGTCTGAAGTCTACAGCATTATTGTAAACATTGCTTTAAAAGTTAGACCAAGGATTACCTAATATGTTCCTTAATCATCTGTTTTCTTTCAACAGATATCCAACAGGCTTTGTATGAGCTTGCATACCATGTTGTCAGAGGAAACTTAAAGCATGATCAAGCCTCTAATGTTCTTGGTGACGTCATAGTAAGTATATATTTGTAATAATTGCATACTTACTAAATTTTTTGTTTGTTGTAAAAGTCCGAATGAAAATCAAGCAGGATAGTATTCAACAGACTTGTTTTTCCACGTCTATAAAGTTGTTCTTATCAAGTCCTTTTTCTTCATTTGTGTGCACTTGAAATATATGTACTCGTGTCAGGGTTTTGGTTTTTCCCTTACTTTTTGTGGTAAGGAATAGATAAGTTCATTTTAGCATAAACTAAAAATTAAATAATTGTTAAGGTCATATGAAGACTGAAGTTTTTAATAAATGCTAAAAACAGATTTCACTTGTTTATGCAGCATGTCTGTAATGCCACCTACTGGTTTTTGTAATTTACATCTTTCTTACAGTGTAACAATGTGCGTGTCTGCCATTTTACTATTGAGATGTCTAAGTCCCATGACTGTCTTTAAAATAATGCATTAGACTTATTTTTTGTTTGAAAAAGGTTTTTCTTAAAATGCTTTGAATAAATAGAGATAGTAGGGGGGGGGAAGTATTTTCCTCTAAACTTCTAAGGTTACCAAATGTTGTTGTTCCTAAAAAAAACAACCAAACAAAAAAAAAGCCTGAAAAAATCTTCTAAAAATTTCGTATTCTGTTTTGACATGTATAGAACACTAAGAAAAAATACCTTTTGCAGTAATCTATTCTAGAATAACCTTTTTAGGTTTTTAAACTTCTGCATTGGGTTTGAGAGAAGTCAAGGCTGAAGTGTACCTTACTGTTGGGGTAGCATGTGATAATGTTTGATCTTTAGTTACTGTAGGAAATTGTAATTTCTTTGGTGCCTGAGAAAATATAGTTTATTGTATGGGCTGGTGCTGCTCTTCAGACAGGCAGTTCCATTGTGCTAGAGAAATGGCCCTGGCCACTAGATACTCTTTTAAATTACATTAAAATGTTGCGTTATTTCATTATGTATCAATAATTAGTACAGCACTTATGTTAGATATTAGTGATTGAGCCTCTTCGTTATTAATTAATCTGAATTATTAATTATTATTAATATAATTAGCAATAATCTGCATCATTAATTAATCTGAACCTACTTTGTGATAGAGTGGTGTTTTATGTAACGGAATAAGAATTTTCTAAGAGTGCATATTGGAGTTCCTGTATTCACTAAGTGTGATCTTTTTCCTTTTTAGGAATTTCGAGAAGACATGCCTTCCATCCTAGCTGATGTATTCTGTATATTAGGTCAGTTGGGTTCCCTTCCTTTCAGCATTGTGACAGATTTGGAGAAATACATGCTTTGTGTGTTTGCTTGTTGACTTCTTCAGGAAATTTCATTAAATCTGTAAAGCATGGCTTCTCTTTACAAAATGTGTTGATTCTTCCTCAGTGTGTCTGTATCTCAGTTGTTAATGTCTTTTCATTCTGCTTTGTTCTGTTATAGTTTCCAGAAGTTTACCTATTAAAGGCAGTGGAAATTGATCTGCCAAGAATAGTTAAAAGGAGCTAGCTTGTAAGAATATTGGATGTTAGCTAATTGAATCAGTGACTTAGTGTTGTTATCATTCTTATAAGCATTTTAAATAAAAGTTGACTTACTGGTGGGTAGATCCTCTGTTCTCAGCATGTGTTCTGTAAAAATTTTTATCTGTACAGTCACTCTTAGTGAAATGGAGCTTGTACTAATTGTTCAGAAATGTAAAGGCAAACAACATCATTTGCCAAGTTACTATCTGCCAACTGAGCAGGCTTTAAAGATGCGTACTTCTTATTCTGGTAATAACTTCTGGATTTTTATGTTGTAATGTTGATCCAAAGCTGTTTCTCTCATGTTTTTAGAATTTTAATCCTGTATACTTTTTTCCAGATCATAGTTGTAACTGCTTGCAGTTTCTACCCTGTTCTATGTCTCTATGGTTTTTTAACAAATTTCGGCAAATTCTTTTGACAGTCTGCTCATCACGAATCCTGGTTTGTTCTGTATACTGAAGAGGTGTCTGTATACTGAAGGAGTGTGGCGTCTTCTGTGCTGTGGCTGCCTGTGCAGAGAGGCACCTAATTAAGTTTGCATATGCAGCCTCGGTTCTGTAACATCTAAATGACGAATTTTGACTTTGTTCTATTTATAATGTTTCATTCAGTGTACTTACATGATCTATTTGTAATAATTAGTTTTCATGATGCAGTATTACACTGATACCCTTTTGGTTTTTAAGCTAAAAACCAAATTAGATTAGTTGCTTCTTGAACTACTTGAATAACTGAAAGTAGTATATCTGTCTGCTGKTTTTTTTCCCCGGTTTTATTTTTTTTTTTYCCCTGTGCCCCCCCGCCCCTGGTTTCTCTCCCCGCTTCAAATTAGTATGTAGCTAAATGCCGTGCCTCCACTAATAGCAGAGAAATAGTATGGCTAAGGAGCTAGGTTTCAAACTCTGAGACAAAGGACATCTGACAATTTCTTGCTTGTTTTTAATGAGTTTCCTCTAACATTTTTTCCCTCTAATCAGTATTAGCTACTATCAGGATATTTTTTTTTAATGATGTCATCTTATAGTTAATGTGTTTCCATACATGAGAATTTTGATTTACCCACTTTATCCACTGATCCACATTCCCTGGATTAATTTTTTTCTGCAAATTCTTCTTTGGCTGAGAGGCTTGGCTGCTAGGGTCCAGACTGATCTGGCAAGTCTGTTGCTTCCACTGCCACCCTGCCGCATCATTGGTTTTTCAGTCTGTTTGGGAGCTTTTTTCTCAGATTTTTGTTGTTGATGTTTTCGCTATAGGTCTAGTTTTTCTGTGGGTATGGGTTTTTTTGTGGGTTTTGGTTTTGTTTTTTGTCATGTCTGCCTTGCATTCTTTTATTGAGTTTTCCACTCCATTTGCAGCTCCTTGCTTCCTGTAATGATGTGCTTTTTTCTGACTACTTTAGACAGGCGTGCTTCCTTGGCCATTGTTTTATGGCCTGTCTTCCCATAGGAGTGAATTTATGAATTGCATTCAGTAGTTGACAATGCAAAAGAGAAGAATGTAAATACAGAGTCATAGCTAGTAAAAGACCAGGCAGTAAATGGTATTTACTCTGAAGACACAGGGAGAGGGACTAGAACATTACATTAGGGCTAGGAACACACAGTTCTTTTCAGTGATTCGTATTTCTCTTCTTTTGTGCTCATTATTGATTGTTGCCATAAACCCTATTGCAACAGAGATAAGGGCAAAAAAAATTATTATAGCATTCCTCTGGTTTCTGTTTTACCTTCTCATGAGATTTGTGGATATGTGAGAATTGTCATCAAAATACTATGTGGACCTCAAGGTGGATGAGTAGGTGGAAAGTGGCAAGAAGCTAGCATGTTATAAACAAGCTGCTTTGCATTGTGTTATCACTAGCATTTATTGGAATAGTTATAAAAAGGAGAAACTCTTATAAGTTCTACACGTAATGATTTCTTTTTTCCTTTTTTTCCGTCTTCTTTTATACTAGATATTGAAACAAGTTGTTTAGAAGAAAAAAGTAAGAGGGATCATTTTACCCAGTTGGTATTAGCCTGTTTGGTAAGTTGCACTTATAAAGTCTTTTGGTAAAAGTATATGCCAAAATCAGAGAGTTTTGAAGCTTGCTTGCTTTTTTTTTTTTTTTTTTTTTAATTAGGAAAAGACTATTACAATCTTTTAACAAATTCCTAAATAATTTAAAAATACATCTTCAAAAGATTATGGTAGAGTAATGTAGTATAGTTGTTCCTTGAATTCTTTAAAGAGTTTTGAGAGAACTTAATTTTTCCCTCTGTCAGTTCAATAGAAATTTTGCTTCTGAAATATGTTTTGAGTTGGACTTCTCCTTTATGCAACCTCCTCTGTCTTTAGAAATGGCATTCCTAACCACATGGAATAAGCTTGATTTGTAGGAAAATTCAGCATGTGAAAATAAGGCTTTTTCTCCCAGAATATGAGAGAGAATGGGTATAAGCTTTGTAAATACATAGTTCTTGGTAATAATATTCCTAGATGCTATGCAATGTAGACTTCGTAACCAGCAATTAGGCTCTAGGGCTTGTTGCTTCAAGGTGCTCTTGTATATATAATCTACCACTATAAAATTCCAATTTCAATTAAATAGTTTCTCAGTTTTGTCCACTTCTATGTTTGAAGCAGAATGCATTTAGTATCATGGGATATCATGATATTTGAAYTTTTTTTGTAGTCAGAATGCATATGTAGCCTAAAGTAATAATCAGATGGTTTTCARGTCTTTAATTGACAAATTTGATGTATGTTTTTGGTGTTTTTTAGTATCTCGTATCTGACACTGTCCTAAAGGAGCGTTTAGATCCAGAGACACTGGAGTCATTAGGACTTATCAAGCAGTCTCAACAGTTCAATCAGAAATCTGTTAAAATAAAGACAAAACTATTGTAAGTTTTGGGGCAAGGGTTGTTTGGGGAGTGGGTGGGGAGGGGCAATTGTAATTAGTCTGGTATAATGTTTTCTGACAATGTGTAATGTTTCTATTGATAGAATACTCAATTTTCTTTAGGAAATGTGTTTTGTTGCACTTTAATTTGTCATTGACAAAAGAACCTCCTTAGTCCTCTTAGTTTTCAAACTCTTGAGAAATGTAAAATCTTTTTTAATGTCACCTATTGCTATGGCTTTTGCTATAGTGATTCTGTATGTGCAAATTAAATACTTAATTTTATTTGTGACAAATTGAACTTACAGCATATAAGAAAATTATTGCTGCTGCATCAGTTAAGCATAGGCATTTGTTTTCATAAATAAGCAAATGTAGTTATGTTAGTTTTGGTAACAACAGGATATATTTTTGTGGTGTACGTTTGGTTTTTGTCTCTGCATCCAATGTTTCAGTCTCAATCTCAAAGAACACCACTTGAAACTAGAATAGGTCCTTAAGCATGGAGTGTTACAGAGCAGTTGTACAGCATAGTGTGTAAGAACAAGCTTTACTGTTAAGTATAAGCATAATATTGCCTTTAAATGGTCTGCATTTGAAATAAGAGGAGCTGGATTTGTTTGGAGAATGTTCTCTACCTTGCAGGTATCCATTGTACTGCATTCTAATTTTTGCAGTAGCTCAAGTAAATTACAAGTTCWTAATGTGTTCAAAATTAACATTTTGTTATACAAATTTAATATTGATTAGAGCATAAATAAGCTTCACTGTGGACATATGTTACACAATAGTGTTCAATTTCTGTTTATTTGCAGTTATAAGCAACAGAAGTTTAATTTGTTAAGAGAGGAGAATGAAGGTTATGCAAAGCTCATTGCAGAACTGGGGCAAGACTTATCTGGAAATATCACTAGTGATTTAATCCTTGAAAATATCAAATCTTTAATAGGTAAGGAATTTGTTGAAGGAATATGGGCATTGTTTTTTCTACATGGTCTTATGACTACAGAGAGTGACTTTAGACTACTGTTTTGAGATCATCTGTGGATCAAATAATATGTCATGTAGGCGTGTAGTGCGATAGTAACACGTATTGGTAGATCACCCTGGGTAGAATTACAAAATTTGGAAGTTCCTGCTTCTGTGGCAAAATTAATTTTGGGAATGTTGTGTAGTTAAACTTAATTTAGATACTGAATTTACAGTACAGCTTCAAATACGCATACTGTGATTTTGATTCATTTCAGCAGTATTTTTTGAGGATGTGCTTGTCATCTCTTAGCAGGCAGATTGGAGCGTAACAAAGTAATGCTTTTTGCTATTTTAAGGTACTTGATTGAATGCATGAATATTCTTTTAGTCTTGAAGTTGAACAAGTGATGAAGAGAAATGAGAAGCAGTAAATGTTCTTCCTTTACCTAGTTCTGGTTGTGTTTTGTCCATATTTTGAAGTTGAGTCTTGGCGAGAGTGTCACAAAGTGCAAAATACATTAAAACAGGAAATACCTGTAATTCCCCATGTTTTACGCTTCCTTTTTGAATAAGGAGTTTTATATAATATATTGATGATTGCACCAATGCCTCTTTCATATAGTGCCAGTGCAGTATTGATCAAAAGGCTATGCTACTATTTTATAAAAGATAGTTTTTCATCTATTACAGAATTGTGCCTGAGACTGTCAAATCGCTGTAATAATACTGCTTGTTTTGGAAGAGAGCTAGAGAAGAGGATGGTTTTGCTAGTTATTACAGTAAAAAATACACACTCAGTTTGAGGAATTTTATAACAAAACATTTTTCTGTCTTCTGGGATTTTAGGAATTGCAAATAGACTTCCTACAAATTGTCAATTCTTTTAAAGTACTGACTTGCATAAGGTCCTGATGTAGTGGAAATGGCTTTTGGGAGTGAAAGACTGATGCAATTTTATATCTGCATAGTGGATGTGCCTGGATAAAACTTCTCTTGGCACAATGGAGAAAATAATCTAGATGTAGATTCTTTTGATATAAGTAGTATTTATATATCAAGCATGTCTCCTGGAGTTTTGGTGGAAAAGCTTATATAGTAAAATACAGGTATGATTACAACATTGGCTTACCTGATTTATATCCTTGCTCTTGCTTCTGTCAAAATAAACAAACCATTCTCACTAATGTTAGCGATAATACCGAATTGACAGGACAGTACATCCAGGTGGATCAGGGTCTAGCTCAAATCAGAACAATTTTTGGGGTGTAAAATAATTTCTAGCTGGCTGATTTGTGTGATTGCATGAATATATGTGCCAGCACAACGGGAGAGGAAGCAGACCATGCTTTTTGCTGACACTGTCATATTAGTGAGGTTGGGTTTTTACTTATTAAATGTTCGCTTTAAGATGGTAATTTCTAGTTTTTCAGTAATCTGAAAGTCCTGTTTAGTATCTTTGCCTAGTTTAATATTCAGCATAAGTCAAAATGATCGATGCTGTATTTACAGATGATCCAGATTATTTTGCTGTAGTTAAATCCAGGCTCAATTTTAACTGAAAAGAAGTAACTTTAATGCATTTGTGGTTTAGTAACAGAATGAAGATGAAAAGTAGCAATGTTAAGCTTTTCTACTCTGTTCTTCTCCACTAGGATGTTTTAACCTTGATCCTAACAGAGTTTTGGATATTATCCTAGAAGTCTATGAGTGCAGGCCTGAATATGATGACTTCTTTGTACCACTGATAGAGTCTTACATGTACATGTGTGAACCTCAAACTCTATGCCATATCCTTGGGTTCAAATTCAAATTTTATCAGGTAATGTATTTCCTTTCTTAATTTTTGTTTTTGGTTGTTGGTTGTGCTCAGTGTTGAACTGCAGTCAGTGATAACAGATTTTTGCTGCAAATTTTTTTTTTTACATAGAAATTAATTTCTAAGTTGTAAAATTCCAGTATTGAAAACAATAATGATATGATTTGAGTGGAAGTCTCTAATGTATTTTAGAGGAAAATGCTTAGCGTTCTCCAAGACCGCTGACAACAATCTTGATACCTTCCATTTGAACTTCTGGCATTAACAAAGAAACTGTACCTCATAAACAAAAGACTTGTCCTGAGGAGTGAAGAGCATATTTGCAAGGGAGTCATGATCGATATTTGATAAAATATACAAGCACCATAAGGTGTGAAGATAGTTGAATGGTTTTGTTTCTGAAAATTCTGTTTGTGTATCGCAGTTATGTCTAGTGGCTTTGGGGTAACAGCAGTTAAATAACATGATAACAAGGAGAACTGTGGGTTAATGTGTTTCATCTGAACTTTGAGTAGTTTCTTTCTGTTTCATGACCTTCTGCAGTAGTCTGATTGCTTTTTTCTTAAATTTGCAATTTTGTCCTTTTTAGGATCCAAGTGGTGAGACACCTTCCTCCTTATACAGAGTTGCCGCTGTCCTTTTGCAACATAATCTCATAGATTTGGAAGATCTTTATGTTCACGTAAGTGACACTGCTACTCTGTCAAATGCTAAAACTAAGAAAATTTTAAAAAGCAAGCCAGATATTCTACCCTATTCCTAAAGCTTCAGATTCAGGACACACTGTGTAATACCTGTATATGTACATGTTTAATGTCTTTTAAAATTTCCAGCACTTTCTAATGCTGCATATTCGAATAAACACACACTGAAATATGAATGCTGATACACTTTCTTTGAATTATCTGTGTAGCATCCTCCATATTGTTTACCTCTTGGCTGAATAGGAGATAGGAGGTAAATGCCTTAGTATGCTTTAAATGCCTGAGTAACTTTTCTTAAAAACTAGAGTGTTTTGCTTTACAAGATCAATTTTTGAAAAAAGTGGTAGGACAATCAGCTCCTAACATTCTTTGTTTAGTTTAATAGAAGGATTTTTTTTTTTTTAAACTCTTACATATTCCTGAATAGGCCTCTCATTCCATCTACAAGAATTCTGACCACTTGGTAGGTTGAAAGAGGAAAATGGAGTTACATGTTCAGATTTAATCAGAGAGACTTATCCTCTCCAGTCTGACAGTCTTATCAACCAACCAACATACCAATTTGGCAGATAGTAAACAGAGTGTTACAGTTATCAAAATAATTTTACATTATACATGAATTTTTAATTTCAGAATATCCATAGATATTTTGAGACTCTGAACTCTTCCACTGAAATCAAGGAAGTGAGCTCTAGTATAGCTATGGAAGTTTTGGAATGTAGTCCTGCCATTAATTTGTGTGGCAGTTAATAGCATTAGTCACAAGCTGACTTGTCAATAACTCTCTCTGGCTTCATAGGAATATTTTGGCTAAAAATGTGTCAGGTGGAGCAAAAGTAGGGAGTGCATGTCTCAGATAATCAGTGTGGAGGGAGGAATGTGTGATAATAATGCTAGTTTATTAAGGAATGCTTGTAAGCTTACAAAACAAATGCTCAGACTCAGAATTACAGTGGCCTGTGCAATCTCAGCTCAGACCTGTATAGGTATGGGCATGTTTTATGACAGTCTCACAGCTAGAATGGTCCCTGCATTCATTTGTACTGTTCACCTTCGTCATGTTGATTCTCAGTCTCATTTTTAATCTATTTTCATTCCAGAATCTCTCTGCCAGTCTCTCTGTCTGTCTTTGCATGTTTGGGATAGCATTTTTTTCCTCTTTTAGTTCAGGCTTAATTTAACTTGCTATGGGAGTTTCAAGAAAATAATTAGCATGTAGGAGTTGAGTCTTAAGTGGTGTATATCGTGCAGCTCCTATACAATAGCAGCTGTCAGGATTATCATTCATACCAAGAAAGTTCTCCCCACCTCTGCCCTCCCTTCCCCTTCCAAGCCTGTAAGAACTGTTTTCTATTTGTGTATATGCACACAGCCATATATAATATGTATTGCATCCTGAAGATATGATTTACCCCTTGAAATTCCGCACAAGGTATTCCTTGGTGAATCTTAGTACGTTACCTGTGTTTTCAAATGAGAAAAGTATAGCTCTTTAAACCTTTCAGCTTTCCAAGTGTGATTCTTTTTTCCCCAAATTTCTATGAAGTCAAGGAATTCTACTGTCTTTTCTCTGAAGAAGGGTGATTCTTAGCCTTTCCTTCTTTGCTGTCAGTTTGGGAGGAGAGAAAACAGTAAAAATCTTCCCTTGTTAAAAACAATAGAAGAAAATTCCACTGTATTAAAGAGGTCATGACTCTACAGTAAGTTTTGATTACTTATTTGCAGTTAAAGTTTGAGCATGATTTTAGGAATCAAATTGAAGTTTGGCTTTGTCAGAAAAAGAGCTTTTCTTCTGTCTCACAACTTGACCTTTTAATTTTTGAGTGTAGGGTTATATTCCTCATGCTGATCGTTCTCAAGTACAAGACTATGCGGTTTTATCATACTAGGTATCTCTTAATGTAAGATGGTTTTTGAGGAACAGATGTTACATGTGTTTAACCCACATTGCTGATAAATAGGGAATTTGGTAAGCTTTAAATGGTATGCCTTTAAAATAAAGTGCAATCAAAATGTATGTCTAAGTAGATTACTTGGTTTTCCTTGGTGATGGAATTTTTTTTTTCCTTTAGATGAGCAAGTGAAAATTTATGCTTTTGAATATTCACTTTGTTTTAAGGCACTGAATTTTGTAAATGTTATCAAGTATGTGCGTAATTGTCACCATATAGCTACAGCTGAATAGTAAATTGCAGAGGGGAAGGGGAGCTTATACAACTTGTGGTAGTGAGGAAGTAGAACAGTATTATTTCTCATGAGTCCTTGATTTCAGAATAGGCTGTTAATAGTATAGTTCCTCGTTGGGATGATGGTAGCAAGGAAAAGAATCTTTCAGGGACTAAGTTTACCTGATTAGTAACAAGGAAGGACAAACTTCTGCTTCCAGCTCAAGTGATCAAAAGTAGCAGCAGGTCACTTTAATTTTCAGATACAATGTTTGTTCTGTGGGTTTTTTTTTTTTTAGCTTCTTCCAGGGGATAATGCCATCATTGAGGAACACAAGCGAGAGATAGTGGAAGCTAAGCAAATTGTCAGAAAACTTACGATGGTTGTCTTATCCTCTGAAAAGACTGAGGAAAAGGAGAAGGAAAAAGAAAAAGAGGAGGAGAAAACTGAAAAGGTGTGTGGCTGTGAATAGTTTCCTTTCCAAGAAAATTATTTTAAATTATTTTAAACTAAACATAATAATTGTTACGAAAACATTTTTATATTTATTTGAAACATACAGGTAGGTACTTCTTGGAAGGCTTGTGTCGTATCATCTGACTGCTCTTCCATTACATTGAATGTGCAAAAATGCATGGTTTGGGGTTTGTCCTGGATTTCTCTAGGTTAAATGTTCTTGGTTCAATGGCTAATTAAATTTTTTTGTCCCTTTTTGTTGTRTCAGCTCCAGTAAGTATGTCCCAGCATTCATATACTTCACAATCTTTAACAACTGTGTTTTCTAGGACCCATGATAGTATAATCCTAGTTGATTTCTTAGAAATAAGGACATCAGTAAGAGTTTATTCCTTATTTCTCTCAATCGAGAATTGGGACGTAAAGAATTGCCAGACTTAGGAATGCTGGTATAATTATCCTGCATTGTAGAAAGAGGTTTTAACTAACATTTCTAATTGTAACTGTTAGCTGTGCTTTCCGTTAGATCTGTATCTTTGTACGTGTAAAAGTATACTCTTTATTTAAGGTGCTACTACATGTATTGTTCATGTTGCCCTAGATCTGATTTGTTTCAGTGTGTCCAAGCCTTACTTTAAAAACAAAGTTATTTTATCTCTTAGCAGCCTTTCTGTTGTCATCTTCATTTGAGTGTCTAAGTATTGCTCAAACATCTTATCTAAAAAAAAAAAAAAAAGTAAAATAGAAGCTTGATATTTGTTTTATAACCGGTGTACTGCAGAGGGGGGAGGGGTTCATCAGTCTTGACAGCTTCTGTTCTTAATTTTCTGTATCCTCCTGGATTCATTGTATCAGTCTGGTTTATCTACTTATTCCTATTTGTTCTACCCCACCTGATTCTGTAGGTCTCTGACCTTCTTTCCTCCTTCCATTTTTCTTGCCTAGCCTGAAAAATCTAATTTCGTTTTCTTCCCTCAGGCAGCCGATGGGAGCCAGCGAGCAGTGACTATTACTGCAGCTACATCTGCTGCTTAAACTGATTCCTTTCACTAGCTTTAAGTTTCTGACCTCCCTCCCACTCCTTATTTTAATATCCCTGTTGATTACACCACGTTGCTTTGGTCCACCTTCTCTGCAGTCAGATGAGGCTGCCTGGTATTCTCTGAAGTGTGCATGTCACCATGTTCTGATGGAAAACCTAAACTCTTGATGGAATGTGGGGAGTGTATGTATTGCAAGCAATGTCGGAAGAATTAAGACAGTTTTTATGGCTAAGCTTTAAAATTAAGAACTAGGGAATTTTAAGCTCTAACAGAAACTGCAACATTTTTCTGAGGGATTACAATGATAAATTACAAAGTCTGAGTCTGTGTGATGGGGAAAATGGAGAGCTGTACTTAACAAAAACRATTGCTGTGACTCTTTGCACGCTGTTATGCAATACATGCTGTTTCTTGAAAAGCTTGTTTGTGTTAGTATTTTTGTATGTGATTAGCTGTGCAGTTCATAGCAATTAGTAGAGTAACTACATGTGAAAGCTGTTGACAACCTAAATTTGAGTACTTTGTATCCAGTGTGGAGTTTTAATGTACAATTTTTGTTATGGTACCATGGAATAAATGCCTCAGTAAGGAAACCAGTGTTTAACGATTACTGACTTTTCTTTTAAATCCACAAAGTGCTTATTTTGTGTGGTTAAGATTTATTACTGTCTCATGACTCTAATATGAATAATTTAGTATTGGCAAATGCATTATCTACTTTTGCTTTCTAAGATGCATTTGACATAACCGAATAATAGGGAGATATTTAAGATGTCACAGAACTCAGCAGTGTGACTAGATTTGACAGCAGTTCCAGACTGACTCTTCTCTGTCCCGTGCATGCTTTTGCTTTTGGAGAGCACGTTTCAGAAGAGCTGGCTTACCTAAAGAGAGACCCAGTCAAGCAGCATGTGTGTGTGTGAGCAGTGACTGCTTTGGAAGTGAAATAGCATACTAACACACAAAGCCTAGAAAGACTGTGTGAGTAGAAACGCAGATTCTAATATAGTTAGTAATCACCCAAAAAACCCAAATCACTGAAAATTTGGTGTTTAGTATCGAATTTTAAGTGGTATGTTCATACTAATTAAATAACTGCTTTATGATTTTTGTGTAATAATATGACTTTTAATTTAAGAAATCTCTTGTACTGAACATGGCTTTCAACCTTCCTGCATATACTGCACAAGTGATGCTTCAGTAAAGRGGCAGCATATCCTTTTGTTAACATAGTATATATTGACTTAAAAAGACAAGCTTGGCATCAAAGGAAGTTGAAACAGTTACATGGTAAAATAACATTAGTGTGTGCTTTTCTAATTGCACATGTATGTTTTTAATCTTTCAGAGGTTCATCTTGTTCTGATGTGCAGATATATTTTTTTTTTGAAGGAGGGGCTAAAATTTCATTGCCACATAAGTTCAACATGCATATAGAATAGATCTGTGCATTTTGTTTTGTTCTGAAACTTTCCTGTGCATGTTACTCTGTACTAGACTGTTTTCTATTTCAAAAYGATCAGAAAAATAGTTGCCAGTGTTTATAAAGAAGTTTTAAAAGGAAAAAAATATTAAAAAAAATCCATGCAAACTATAGAACCACGGAAGCGTGTGGTTTGTAATTAATTTTTGTTCTTGTCGGTCTGTCTTGTCTGTTTGCATGATTTAAGTAAAACTAGTTTTTTGCCTTAAAATGTTTAAACATTTTGTCCTAGACCTGTAATCTTCCCTCCCTCGATGTAAACATCATCTTAGGCTTGTAGTTACATGCAGCTAGTTTGCAGTCACTATTCCTTACTGTTAGTTGTTCAGTAGCAGACTTTTACCTTGGGGCCCAGGGAATACCAATTTATAACAATAAAATATATCAATACCGTGCCCATGTAAAAATGCTTCAAGGCATGATCTTAATTGTAATCTCCTATTTCCTCTTATGCCTATATTGCAAAATGGGATATTTGGAAAACTTCCTGTAGACTCGCACTTAAAACTAGACTCTCCTAGAGTAGATGCTGATGTGAAACTTATGATACAGGCAAACTAAGGAACAGATAAAGGTTTTGGATTTGGTTTGGTGGTGTGGTTTTGGGGTGGTGTGTGTTTTGTTTTTGTTTTTGTGKTTTTTTGTTTGTTTGTTTTTTTTAATAATTGATTTCACAAGATAAATCCGTGCTTTTAAATCTAGAACAACACACAACGCAAAGGATTCTTAAATGCTTGCATTGTTCTTAAAATGTCATGTAAAGAAATAAGCTGCAATAGATTGTGACATTTTGAAAAGTACATGATCAGGCATATGTCAGACAACTTTATATTCTGGTTTGAACTTTATTTTTAACTTTTTTCTTTGATCCAGATGTTAGATTCTATGTGGACTGGTTCATTATTGCTTCTGAAATGTGCTTATTGTCTAAATGTCTATCTGAATTTTATTTTGCATATTTTTTTATTATGTAGTTGAAATACTAGGTTTTTTTGCTCTAGCTGTGGATTACAGCTGCATACTGCTTAAGGGGAAATACTAAGAAGAGTTTCTGAATACACTTTTTCATTTTTTGTTATCTTGCAGCCTCCTGATAATCAAAAGCTTGGTTTGTTGGAAGCTCTATTAAAAATTGGTGATTGGCAGCACGCACAAAGTATTATGGATCAAATGCCTCCGTTTTACGCTACTTCACACAAGCCTATTGCAATTGCCCTTTGCCAGCTTGTACATGTGACAATTGAACCTCTGTACCGCAGGTAAAGTGAAAAGTAGAATTCTGTTTCTACACAGGGGAAAACTACTATTTATTCATAAGCATGAATTCACTAATAAGCCTAACTATATTGATACATTTCTAAAATTTTTACTTCTTTTTCATGTTAAATGCTGCACATCTTATTTTTCAGAGTTGGTGTACCTAAAGGAGCTAAAGGCTCACCAATTTCTTCTTTGCCAAACAAGAGAGCACCAAAACAAGCAGACAGCTTTGAGGACTTGAGAAAGGAAGTGTTCAACATGCTTTGTTACCTTGGTCCTCATCTCTCCCATGATCCCATTTTATTTGCAAAAGTGGTGCGCCTTGGAAAAGCATTTATGAAGGAGGTTGGTATGACAGAACAGCTTGTCAAAACTTGAAAAATACCAATTCCTTTGATGTCAAAAAATTCTCAAGTCTTACTAATTGTGTATAGATTTGAATACTGAAACATAAAAAATTCCTTTGACTAAGGACAAATTTGGAGAATCTTACTTTAATTCTTGATCACTTTTATGATCAATAAACATTTTCATAAACAACTTAAGGCACTTTAGATTTATAGCTAGGAATATTTAGTGGTAACTAATTTCTCGTTATGGTCTTCATCTTTTAAAACATTATCTGTATATGGATTTCTTTTTCTTTTTTTTTTTTTTTTTTTTAACGGACATACAATACTAATTGCCTGCAAACTTTTACATTTATTAGAATGACAGTGTAGACAACAGGGAACAATAACCTAATACACATCCAGTACTTAAAGTAGTACTTTGTTCCACCTGTTAGGTTACTTGGGAGTCAGGGATGTTGCATCTTTTTAATTAGCAGGGTGTCCCCCTGTTCTGCCAGTTAAAATGCTGCTACTCTTGAACTTGTGTCAGTGACAAATCTCTGGATGCCACTAAGGATGAGTTCAGTGTGGAGATCTAAAACACTATAAAACCTCAAGTTGCCAACTTTAGGAATAAAATGGCCTCTTGAGATTTGTTGTTGTCTTTTGACCATATCTTTACCACGTACATATTGAAAGATTGGTAGTATGCCCTGTTTTAAAAGGCTGCAAGTTGAATTTATATTCTGAACTCCCTTGGAATGTACTCAGTAGCTCAGACTGAGGCTAGTGATTTATTTTGCTACTTTTCTGGCAATTTGCTATTTGACTAGCAGGTTTTGTTTTATTTTCAAGTCAATAATAGAGGGTTTTAAATTTTTTTTTTTTAAGTAGCAGCTCAGAGAAACTTTGGAATTCATAGTTTTTGAAATATTTTTTTGCTGTTATTATTATTAGAAACAACACCCCCCCCCCAGCTTAAAAATCACTATTTTTTACCTAGCTTTTTATTTTAACTTACAACTGAAAGTTGGAGAGGTTGGTTGATCTAAATGGTACTGGAGGGGAAATTTTCAGTTTTATAATTTTTTTTTTTTTAAAAAGTGTTTTTTATTTTAACTACAACTAACAAATATTGGAATGTTCAAAATTTACGTACCACCTGAGGGGAAGCTTTCATGTCCAGCTAGTACTTGATGATGCAGAGCTAGGAACACAGATAATTCTTGGGACTGAAGGTCTTTTTGTCTAACTTAACAGATTTTGGCAAGAGACTTTGGTCTTGCCAGGTTCCAAGATGCAATGATAGGGTGACAGAAGCTACGCGAAGTTTGGGTTCCAGGTAGTCTTTGTAATAAAATCATGGTAACGTCAAGCATTTCCATCTTCCCCCTACTTCCATATCTTTGTAGGAGGTATAATTTCTCAGCATCTTCTCGTCCAGAATAAGATTTCCCAATGGTTAATACTCCTGCTTTATAGCATGCTCATTTCTTGCTGGCCTGTGAGAAGATTGATATTTGAGTGATACGCTTTGCTGCACTGACAGTGCAGTTAATTTGGAAATTATAATTTCAAGGGAGCAATTCATTTTACTGCTGTCAGCAGACTATTAGGACTACTTTGTAATTAAGTTCAAGTACTGAAGGTTTGTGAGAAACCCGTTGCTTCTGTGGATACGTACAGTAGAATGGAGATTACTTGGTTAGAGGAATCTCTCGTGCAGTTGTACTGTAAATATATCAGTATAATAGTTTAATGTGTTTCTGACAAGAATGAGCAACATTTTAGCTATTTGCTCTAGGTTGGAACTATGAAGAAATTCTTCAGTGACAAAGTGGTTAAGGTAACATAGGGAAAGTTATTTTTAATGCACTATTGCCATCAGCATGTTCTAGTTATGAAACTACATTTAACACACAGTAGAAATACTTATAACTGGAGGTGATTTTGACTGTAAGTTAACCCATACAGTAGTTTAAAAGTTAGACTACTAACATTGCACTGCAGCTTTCATGCTCAAGTGTACCTTTAAAATAATTGTGCACTTACTGGTCTGATAGCTTAATATGCTTTTCATGGTGAGTGGAACAAGAAGAAAGAAAAGAAAGTAATTTAATAATGAAGACTAAAAGCTTAAGAGGGTATTACTGTGAGAGAAAGATGGGGAGAATAATCTATGGCTGTTGATAATTGGGTTGGAAGTCCTGGGTTTTTTTTTAGGTAGAAGGTGAATGCTTAGGGCATTTTTTCACTCTCTCCAGTAAGAAAATTCAGTATTTCATGTATAATAGTAAGTTTCCTTGATATTTTAGTTATTACCTCTTTTTGAACAAAAGTGTCCAAAGCCCCTATATAAGTAAGCAGTGCATTTCATCTATGCATTTGAATTTGTGTTCAAAAATATTTTAATGCTGACAGATCTGGAAAATTAAACATTTACTAGACATGTGACCCCTCAGGTTTATGCTTTTGCTGAGGTAGCCTTGTTCTGAAACTGTAACTGTTAAGTTTATTATGCTAAAATTAACACGATTGTCTTTGTTATAGTTTCAGTCTGATGGAAGCAAGCAAGAAGATAAAGAGAAAATGGTGAGTTTATTTTGGAGGAAGGTGTTTTTATGTGAGATTGTAATTGTAGCCAAATGTTTAATAATGTACAGCTCTTCTTTCTCTGTAGAGTTATGCTTTAACAAATGTACKTTATAGACTTGTCTGGCTTTTTATAGGCAAATTTGAGCCAGTCACAGGGGTGGGGTTTTTTGTATTCCTGTCCTTTTTCTTCCTTTTTTTTCTTTCTCTCCTGCATCCCTCATACCTAATCTTGTTCTTTTAGTCCAGTGCATTCTACTACTTATTTGCTCAGAATCAGCTGGAGTACCTCCAGCTATTTATTCTATGTACTTTTCATGGTGGCATATTGTATCTTAAAGAATTTACTGGGGAAAAGCATAGAGAAAAAGAAATTAGAAGTAGGAGAGGTCCTTAATAGTACAATGGTTAATTTTTCTTTATTGGCTAATTTATTTCTGTCTAAATCTTCTAATTTATTGAATTATCAAAATTGGTCACAATGAAACCCAAGTGTCCAGTTGAGGGCAACTTATGAAAACAAATTTGTTTTTTTTTTTTTWAAATCCAGTTTTCAATACAAAGTTTGTGCAGTTTTAATTATTATTTTCATTATTACTTATTACTCCTGTTTCTCACTTGTCATGATTTACTGGCTTCCTGAATCATTGCAGAGAAAATTAGTCTATTCTGGTTGGGTTTTTCTTGGTGGCTTTTTGATGGTGTTTTTTTGGTCTGTGGTTTTTCTTTTTCTGCTATGGTTATTCTAACATAGCTCAATGGGAAAGAGAAATGTTTAAGAAAGGGCGAGGATGGGATACTGAAAACATGGAAATTGGTACTGTGCCTTGGGAACATGCGTAATGCCTTCAGGTCTTAATCTGGAATTTTGAAAATGGAAGCAGTGGCAAGGAATACCTTAATACAGTGAAAGCAGTTGCCAAAATCTATTTTCTCCTGTTGCACTTTGTGCAAGTTCACAGTATATCCATTTTTAAATTATTTATTTCATTTGTAAATGAGTGCAACTTGCTGAAAACTTCAGCAGCTTTGCTCAAATATCTTATATAGGCAAATAAAATATTGACAGTATATATGGTTCATAAATTATCTAATAAAAGATTTATGATGGGAGATATTTTTAAATCCTTTTTAGATTTTTGTTTTTGGTTAGGAAGCCTTAATTGTGCGGCAAACTTACATTTTATCAGTCTACTAAGATGTGCAATTTGTGCGTATCTGCATAGCATGCATAGCATTGCTTCTGATGTACTTACTTGATAGTTACCTTGAGTTTTTTGTCTTTATCTCAGGAGATACTGTTTAGCTGTTTGTTGAGTATTACCGATCAAGTCTTACTTCCATCTCTTTCTTTGATGGACTGCAATGCATGCATGTCTGAAGAGTTATGGGGGATGTTCAAAACTTTTCCATACCAGTACCGGTGAGTAGAATAATTTGTTTCCATTCTTTGGAAGTGGTCTCTTGAATTGTCAGTACTAAAAATAGTTTTCCTTTATAATCCTTCAAGGTACCGTCTGTATGGGCAATGGAAGAACGAAACATACAATAGTCACCCACTTCTAGTGAAAGTTAAAGCTCAAACCATAGACCGAGCCAAATATATCATGAAGTAAGTTGTCTAATTCCATTAATAATTATCAACTGTATACAATGTATTGCGTGTCACCAACTGAAAAAAAAAACTTTGACAAATACATTCCCTTTCTAATGACTCAGTAATTTCACCGATAATCCTTGTTCATGAAGTATTTAATGTACTGTGATTAAAAACTCTCGAGTAAGGATACAGAAAAATTTGTCTGTATTAATTAGTGAAAAATGTCCCATTAAATTATTTAAAATCTTTTCCATGGATATGCTGTTGTTTGATAAATTGCTTTGCTTATGCAAATGTCAGAGTGCAGCATATTTTCTCTAGGTATGGAGATGCTTTAATCCGAAGAGTCTCAAAAATCTTGGCACAGTTTCTGTAGGTTTGAAAATAGGGCAATAAGTTGAATTAAATTGAATGATTCGTTCTCATCTTCAAGTGGGCTTACAACAATTTCAGATTTACCTCGCATTTAACATCTCTGACATCATTGTCAGGGATTTGGGTTCTCCATTTGTTGTTGCCAAAAGCAAATGCTATGGTTTTATAATGTGGATAATTAGAACCTTTCTACATAGGCAAGACAGAATAATTGTTGGTGGGTAGAAGACTCTGGACTTGCAGCTGTGAAAGCTAGAAACAATTATTTTGATTCTTTTCTGATTTGCTGCATAGCTAGCATAGACTGTAAAACTTTACATCCCTTCTCTTGTACGGTGGATTTCAATTGTGCAGATGAGCCACAGTGCTGTCAGTTGTTGAGATTACTATGTGTACAATTTACTTTTGTGTATTGACTTCAGGTTTCGTGTTAAGCTCATATCTTCAGTAGGGAATGCTGTGGAAGTGTAACACAATGAATTTAATACTGTTTTTCAATGAGCAGAATGCAACAAATGCAAAATGGCTGATCTGTGGCTAAATTAAATTTGCAGGAGAGATTAACAGCATCACATGCTATTTTTGTATGTGGTGTAGGTCCCACTGGCAACTTCCGAATGCAAAGTGCTCAAAGTTGAAACTAGAATACAGTCCATAGTAATATAGGGTTTGTACTGTCTGCATGTTACAGGATTATAAATTTCAGATTCCCAGAAGAATAATATTTCTATGCTTAGATTTCTTAAAAATGCATCTGCTAGTGAGAATTTAATCTCTCTGACTAATAAAGGTGTTTCTTCACTGGAACTAACCTGTTGTTTTAGTATTCTTTTAGCTTGTCTATTGCAATAAAATATGTTCTCTTTTACAGGCGTTTAACTAAGGAAAATGTGAAGCCCTCTGGAAGACAAATTGGGAAGCTCAGCCACAGCAATCCTACTATTTTATTTGATTATGTATGTAGTTACATGTATTTGAATACTATTTCGTCTTAACAATAGATATTAAAGTATAGGAAGGGACCTGCTGTCTTAGGGAGAGGGCAGTCCTAATTTCATTATTTTTTATTTTGATGCAAATTTTAAAATGTGGTAATTTGCTAGTAGTGCACAGGTTTGAGATATTAAATATGACAGTAGCTCTTGAATAACCACAACTGCACTCAGAAAATTACACCTATAAAAAAGTGGATGTAAAGTATTTAATTAGAGATAGCTGTGGTGGGTCTCAGAGGTACAGGGATGTGCTGATCAGGTTATGCAAATTCAAGAAAACATAAAACTTTGAAGTCTGAAATACACCTACAAAGTTGGGGAGGATTTTTAAGATTACTTGGTGCTACAGAATGCTTGAGAGGTGTAAAAGTGTGTTGATGGACCTCCACCTTATTCACAAATGTGACTTGTGATTATCGATCTACCAATTTTTAGATTTTACTTGAAGAAATTAATACTGCAGTACACACATGCACGTGCGCATGTCGTACATAAAAGAGAACATTCTAAAATTTGATTAATACAGTTTACTTGTATTCTTTCATGACCTAGGTTCATTTTTTAAATAGTCTTCTATTATTATAAGTAGCAATAAAACTCTTACTGCTAATGTTTAGGATTCTTAAGAAATCTTAGAAAAAAATGAGTGAAATGTTTTTGCGATTTTCTTTTCTTATAATTGAAAAGAAGAATAATTATACAAAATTGTTTCTACATGTTAGAGACATGTTTCACTGATATCTCTAAGGTACTAGATAAATTGATGAGATTACCTATTACTTTGAAAGTGGTTTAGGACCTTCTGAAAAATCAATTTCAAAGAATGTTGTGTGTAGGTTTTGAAGGCAAGCGTTGTTAAACRGTTTTGATTTATTATGTGAAAGATAAGGAATACTGTTCTGTTCAGCTGAATGTCTTTTGTAACTTTCAGATTTTATCACAAATACAAAAATATGATAACTTAATAACTCCGGTTGTTGATTCACTGAAATACCTCACTTCGCTGAACTATGATGTCTTGGCATGTATCCTTTTATGTAAATCAATACATATAGTTACTGATAAAGTTGCAGTTGTAGCCAGATTAAATTTGTTGTCTGTGAGTAAACATTATCTTCTATTGTTTTCTATTCTTACTGCTATTTCCTGGAAATTTTAGTGAAGTTTGCAAATACCTCTGCACTCTTAGTGGGATACAGAACCCTCTCTATTCATTCTTTCACACTACAAAAATTATACTTTAGTTTTAAGGGGGTTTTTACTACTTTTGATCTGTTCTTGAAGGCATAGTGATCCTGTAAATAGTGCGGTAAATACTGCTTTTTAAGCTACCATTTCTTTCATGATTTTAGTTTTTTTTATACCATAACTACGTTAGTGAATCCCCTATATCATGCTTGCTATACTTGCATATCATGTTCATACATTACAAATTGTGGAGCTGGAAAAACAGGGCTGTGTGACTTTTGTTTTTACAAATTGAGGAGAAGTACTCTCTTTAACTCCACTAAAGACTGTATCATTGAAGCTCTGGCAAACCCTGAGAAGGAGAGAATGAAGCATGATGACACTACAATCTCGAGCTGGCTGCAGAGTTAGTATTCTTGTTTTATTTATTACATTAATGTTTAAAATACTTCACCTTCCCTATATCTACCATACTATTGATCATTATGATCAATATTTCACTTGGATCTACCAGCTAATTTTTTAAATAAAACATATTGCTGGCAAGTTTAATCAATAGGAGAATATTTTTTTCTTTGTATTACAAAAATACATATATTGCTAACGTTCCACATGTACTTTGTTAATGCTTATTTAATGATTAGTATCTCAGAGGTGCAGTCACAGCTGTTTCTCCTTGCTTTAGGTCTGGCTAGCTTTTGTGGTGCAGTTTTCCGAAAATACCCAATTGAACTTGCTGGTCTACTTCAATATGTAGCCAACCAACTGAAAGCTGGGAAAAGGCAAGTCTTGCACAACTGATTTTTATAAACTCAATACCTACAATGTATTGTTTGGGTGTAGTGGTAAAACTCCATTCACAATACCAGGAAGGTTAAGAAATTTAAATAGCAGGAAGAATAATGTCCTCTTTAGTACATTATTTTTCCTCTAATGGTATAGCTGTGACCTATTGTTTTTGAAGTACWGATTTTTCATCTGTAGCTTACTTTAATGCAGTTTTCTTAACAACTGACCAGACAGGGGATAAAACCCTGCTGGTCTGTAATATTGTCATAGAAATTATTGTACGTTATTTAAAAAATAAGTATCCGTGGTATAAAAGGGTGTGACTCTTGCAGTTTTAGTTTTTTCTTTCTCGTAATGTCTTCTCTGCAGGGATGGCTCTTAACATTTTAATATTATTTTAAATATTTGTCCAATTTATTTAATGGCAGTTGCATTGCTTCTTGGTAGTAAATGTTAATCATAACTCAAAAAATTTTTTTAAACAAAATTTGCARTTTGAATCTTCCTTTTATTTTTGTCCTTCCATTGTCATCACTTAGTAGTATTGTTTCATTTATTTATTTAATTTTAATGTGTTATTTTTATCACATAGGTGAGTATCAACTTTTTTCTATTATGAATCTCCATATACTTACTGAAAGACAGCTTACCAATGGAGATAACGCAGCACGTTATTTTAGGGTTGAGAAATCTAGTGTTCTCCCTTCCCTGCAATGTAGACACTCAGTCTAATGTGCTCCCCTGTCCCCAATTTGTTTTGTATTCTGATGATGGTACAATCACATTGAGCCACAGAGGAAGGGTAAGTAATGTTTCTTGTCTTTCCCGAGAATTAAGTATTAAGACTTCTAAGTAGTTGGAGAAAGAAGAAGAAAAAAAATGTAATACTCAGTTTAGTATTTGGGATCATAGAAATAAAATGGATTTACCACTACGACCAGTTCCATAGGACTGGACTATTCAAGCATTTGAATTGGAGTATATGYTGGTATTGCATAGTACCTAGACAGAAAACATATTGATAGTTGGAACAGCAAACAAAAATATAAACAATATAAATTATTTAAATATAAACCTTTGGTTTGGAGGGCATAGGTCAACACTTTTTATAAGTAGGTCACACAAATTTCAGAAGACACTGGAAAATATTGCTGATTTGAATGATCATGATATAATTTACTATATATACTTCCATTGAGGAAAAGTCATTTCCCTTACAGAGTTCAGAGCAGGAAGTAAAGGCTAGTCTCTGGACAGGATGATTATTGGAGTGTTGTTTATATTCTGTGTTTTAAGTAAAAAAATGTTTTCCATGTCACAAATAACCTCTCCAGACTAATTTTGCCAGTAAATTTCTAAGGCTGTGTGCTATTCTGTAAGTTTTTAATAGAATTTAAAATATTCCATGTTCGTGAAATAACTTTATAGATACAGTATGAAGCATGTAAAACAACAAAAGGGAGCAATAAACTTTATGATTAATTTGATGATACTTGAAAGTTAATAGCACCACGCTCACTGTTATTTTCAAAAACACAGAAATTGTTTTGAAGGGGTTCTGAAATCCAGCTGTTGAATGTCTGCATTGCTTTTAAGTGCTAACTTTTTACTTGCAATAAAGAAATCCTTGTGTGTTCAGCATACTAGTTTCTTCTTCAAAAAAGAATTAAAATGTTACTTGTTTTAAAGTGCATCATAGTGTTGCTTTGTACTGTGTATTGAATGTCATAGCTTCCATTTCTTAAACAAATTTTCTTGTTTTTACTCTACTTTTCTGTTTTCTGTGCAGCTTTGATTTACTTATTTTAAAAGAGGTAGTACAGAAAATGGCAGGGATAGAAATTACAGAAGAAATGACAATGGAACAATTGGAAGCCATGACTGGTGGAGAACAACTAAAAGCTGAGGTGTGTTCATGTTAAATTTAATTAATAATAGCTATTGCTTATTAATGGTGGTTTTAAAGACTCTGATTCATGAACTCAGGCAGCATAGCTGAGAAAGGTGTTCCTGCTTTCAGCAGAGAGCTTCCCCCTCCACTGACCTTACAAGCTTTGCAGACAGGCAGCCAAGACAATGTATACATGAGCCTTAATTGTTGTGCTTCACAGCATCTCATATTAACGAAAGCAGCCTTCATTATCCAGTGTTAATGATGGACCTGCGAATTACAGCAGCCAGTGAGCTTGTACATTGTGCAGTCCTGCTGTTTTAGCCCTGTTCTGGGGGTAGCAGCTCCCTGTTGAGTGGAGTAACATCTTAAACCATTTTAACAGCTAAAACTGTTGCAGCCTTAGTGTCAAAGACCTAGTTGAGTCTGACCTAGACTCAACTCTCGAGGGAGTTGAATACCTGTAATGGGGACTAAAATCTGAAACTCCTGTATTGAACAGAGAAGAGACTTTGAGCAGATCACAGCAGACCTAAGTCTAAAATGCAGTGTTATGATGCCTGAGCTGAAATGTCACTCTTCGTTTGTTGTGTAAAAGACTAATAGCATGCAAGACTAGTTAGTTTCTGATTCTTACATATGTACATTGCTGTACAGGATCCAGAGAAAGTTTTATTGATGGACAGGAAACTGTACTGATGTTAATTCATCAGTATTTCTGCAGTCAAAAGCACACATGGTTTCCATTTGTGATGCACTATTTCCAAACTTGGGTAACTTTTTCTGTACTATGCAGGGTGGATACTTTGGCCAAATCAGGAATACAAAAAAATCTTCTCAAAGATTGAAAGATGCATTATTGGACCATGATCTTGCCCTTCCACTGTGCCTGCTTATGGCTCAACAGAGAAATGGTGTGATCTTTCAAGAGGGAGGGGAAAAACATCTGAAGCTGGTGGGAAAACTCTATGATCAGGCAAGTAAAAACACTTGCATTTATAAGAACCTCTCCTTTTCTGTGGTAACTTCTAGCACAAAATTTAAGAATTCAGCACATGAAAATTCTTGTATATTCATATTTAAAATTAGTTGCAGTGATCTCATTATTAAAACATATGGGTGTATTAAATATATATTATATTGACAAGTGACTTCTGAGTGAAAGATTAAAACATCCTTTGTCATAAAAAGTTAAGTTCTTATTTCTTAAGTCAGCTATTATGTTTTTCTGATCTTACTTTTTTAGAGGAACTTTTCTTTTTTTTTTCTTTTTTTTTTTTTTTTAAAAAAAAAGAAAGAAGCAGCCTGAATTCTTTTGCTGCCTTAGGCAGTAGGAACTAGTTTAATTTCATTCTGGTAGAAGAGAGTACTGTTACAGTTCTGCTGGCTTTTGTAGGGCTCTTTTTTTTAATTTTTTTTATTTTTTCCTTTTTTTTTCCTTCTCTTCTCCTTTTTTTCCTTCTCTTCTCCTTTTKTCCGATAGAGTTGAGCCAGCATTAAGTGACAGAAGTATGTGGTGTGGAAAATTTAACATCTCTTCCCCTGTGAGAAAATTCTCGCTGTACTATGTGTTAACTTTTTAAAAAAAGGAAAAAAAAAAAAAGGCTTTCAAGCTCTCTGTAACTTCACTTTTGAACAAAATAATACTGTTTGCTAACTTTTTGTATCTTTTCACATGTAGTGCCATGACACCCTGGTACAGTTTGGTGGGTTTTTAGCATCCAATCTAAGCACAGAGGATTACATTAAGCGAGTGCCTTCTATTGACGTTCTCTGTAATGAGTTTCACACACCTCATGATGCTGCATTTTTCCTCTCGAGACCCATGTATGCACATCATATTTCGGTAAGTAGAACTCTTCTGTTTGCCTGCTGTTAATACTGCTATATTACATGTTATCAATATAAGTGTTAGGTTTCTGCTAAAGTTTAAGTTTGCTGAATAAAACTTGCAGAAACTTTACGAGTAAAGGTAGAAAGACAAGCTGTGGGCTGGAACAGGTTTTCCTTTATCTTCATAGAAAATATGGCCCATGTGTCAGCTTTCACACAACTGACAGAAGTTGTAGCTAATGAAGTCATCTCTTCTGATGATTTGGGTGATCAGTAGGAGTTCTCTCCCTCCCTGTTCCCCCAAATGTGTAAGTTCTTCTGCAGATGTTTTACATGGATTTTTGCTGTGGAGGAAAATGTTGCAGCTGCCAAAAGGTGTGGTATCGCAGGAAGTGTCCGAAATAAATTTGTTCCTGCATCTAAAATGTTAAATATTGAGAGCAATTTTTACTTGGTGGARTATGTGTTACTATAACAACATGTAGCAGCATCAGTGTAGAAAGATAAATCCATCCAATGTGGATGAATACTAGAAGTTCTATACGATATTCTTCAGTGCTTTATGCACATAAATGTCATTTCATGTGTGTAAATGTTTGTTATATAGAAAGGTTTTTAAGAAAAGCTAAATGATACTGTAAAAGTTAAATTATATAGTTTCTGTACAAAGATTACAAATTCTTCACTTTTTTTTTTTATCCACAGTCAAAGTATGATGAACTAAAAAAAGCTGAGAAGGGAAATAAGCAGCAGCACAAAGTTCACAAATACATTACATCATGTGAGCTGGTGATGGCTCCTGTTCATGATGCTGTAATTTCTCTGCACCTTCCCAAGGTTTGGGATGACATCAGTCCTCAGTTTTATGCTACATTCTGGTCTTTGACAATGTATGACCTTGCCGTCCCACATAGTAGCTATGACAGAGAAGTCAATAAACTTAAAGTCCAGATGAAAGCCATAGATGACAATCAGGAAATGGTATGTTTATATAATTTTATGGTCCAGTTTAAACTTTCTAACCTTGAAAGACTTTTTTTTTTTGTGAAATCTTACATTAAGGTCGTTTAGATCTGGGAGGCTTTGTTATCTGATTCATCCATTCTGATTTGCCACATTCACATAATTTGGATTGACTCTTCCTTATAATTACCACCTTAAAAGTACCAGTGACTTCACTAAGTGAAAATTATGGGAAGATCTGTGTTTCAGAAAGCAATCTTTGACACCTGTATCTGTGGTTTAGTTGTTCGCTTTTGTCTTAACTTTAGTCAGCCAATGTTCATAAAATCAGTTGATTACTAGAGCAGAACGTTTTTCAGTGAAATAGAAAGCTTTTCAAGTATTCTTTAGCATTATCAGGAATTTAATTGCTCTATCTATAGCAAGTGTTAGTATAATACTGAGTGAGCTGCATTGACATTTTATAGCCTCCAAATAAAAAGAAAAAAGAAAAAGAACGTTGCACAGCTCTTCAGGACAAGCTCCTTGAAGAGGAGAAGAAGCAGTTGGAGCATGTGCAGAGGGTTCTGCAGAGACTGAAACTAGAGAAGGATAACTGGCTTCTGGCAAGTAAGTGTGTGTAGGGGAGACACTCCGGATGTTTTTGTAGTCATCGCTGTCCCCAGAACTAAAAGTTAAGCTTGCGCTAATAGTCTTAATGTTGATTTTAAGATTTGATCTTTTTATACGTTGAGGTCTGTTAGCAAGGTAAACTTTTAATTAGAATGTAATGTGTCTTTGCTGCAAATGCTGAGTAGTTGATTTTCAGGGAGATGKTTTTTTTTGTTTCTTGCAATGTCAAGACCTTTTAAATGTTGCACTGATTTAGAAAATAAATAAGAGAGTGACCAGTTCAGTGGAAAGTTGTAATTGCAAGATGGCTTGCACTTATTTACTGCAGTTAGAGTGCTGCGAAGTTAGGATAATTGCTGCATTGCAAGAAATAGGCATGTAAACTCTCAATGAGTGGTTTGAGTTAACTTACTTCGAGTCCTGTGATTAGGAGCAATACGCCAGTATTTGGGCAGTAACAAAAACCCTGTTCCAATGACAAGATGGTTATTGTGCCAGCCTAACAGCACCACAAAATGAAACAGCATGCAAATGTTTCATATGGCAGATATGCAGGAGGCAGAACAAACTTTTTTCTCTTTTTTTCTCTGACAAARCCTCTGTAATATTTCGTATTGATTATGAACTCTACTAGTATGGTTAATCTGAAATGTTTTTCTCTGGTCAGTTTTCTTCTCTGGAAGAACTTTCAGTTTGTAACTGGAAGTAGTTGTTCGTCTGTCCCAAGGAGCCTAGCATAATCCAGTGGAAAAACGTTTTATTGTCCGACTCATGTAAGATACACCCAACTGATTTAATGAAGAAACATTGACAGTTAAATCAAGAAAGGTTATTCCCTATAAATATTTAATGTACTGCTATGGACAGTGAATTAGCTACATGAAATTACTGACTGAAAAATTACTACGTGACTGAAGCTTGTTCTAGAGCTGATTGATAAATTTGTCTGCTTAAGGAAGCACCCAAAAGCATGTAGAAAATTGTTTGTGTAGATATGATCTGTATATAAACATGTGCTCTTAATAATACAGGCATAGCTTATTGTTGGCTCTTGAGTGCTCAGGCTTCAGCTGCAAGAAGTTTCCCAGCATTGCATCCGGAGACAAACTTAACTTTTYCAGCAGTTTCCCCGTTGAAAGAAATTATCTGTAATTGTGCTATATGAGGAAATGGAACAGCATATCCACTGTAGTAGTTTTTATTATTATTTTTTAAAATTCTGAATATTTTCTTTAAAAAGACTGGCTTCTTGTGTAGATACTTTTGATAGAGTGATTATATCATAAAAGTAGGTTAAAGTATTTTTGGCAGTAGGTAAAAGTATTTTTGGCAGAATAAGTAGACTGGTAGTCTTAACAATTGGAAACTGGCTATTCTGACTGGCTGCTTACTCGCCTTTTATACTTTTTAAGTAAAACTTACACACTTGATTGTTCTATGAGCTATGATTCTCTTGGTTTCTATTTTTTTTTAAAAAATGTCAAGGGCTTCTTATAACCTTTGAGGGGTAGATACTAAATTAAATCAACATAAAATTTTTAGTTAAGTAGAAGCTGACAGTCCTTTCTTGAACAAGCTTTGTTCCATGAGCATCGCAGAATCGAAGCAAGTAAATCCTGGGTCTTATGACTTGTGCCCTGAAGCCTGTGCAAGAATGCCAGTGCAAAAACACCAGTTGCCCTCATGAGGATCATGACTGTTCTTCCTCTGAAGGCATCCATTTGCAGTCTTCAGTTCATCCATATGTTTATTTTCTTCCTACCTTCGTTTTGTGCTGTACATCCCTCCCAGCTTGTTTTTATGCTCCTTGTTAACTGGGCAAGAGCTGCCGTGGGACCAGTTTGGGTATGTGTTTGGCTGTTGTGTTGATCAACCAGTGACCAACCAGTGGCTGGTCAAACGGAACGGGTAACTGTTGAGCATACAGTGCAGTCTTCTACTCCGTGTTAGAATAAAACTTTCACAAAATGTGTGTTTTGGGATGATGGTTTACTGAAGACTGTTCCTCTATTTAAATTCCTATGATTGGTTGATCGGAAAAATGATTGTTAAGGGATTGTATATAGACAACATGTTCTTCCATTTCAAAGGAAACTGAGCTGAAAGTCAGCCCCATCTAGAAAGGACAAAGCAAGTGCTCTAGAGAAATAGCAGATGGCATTCCTTTTGCTAATGTGCAGAATTTGAGCAGTTGGAGAAGTTTACCRAAGTTTTTTCTGAGCCATTTTTTTTCCCCGCTATTGTGTAATAGAAGAATTTTCCCAATAAGAAATAAAGATTTGCTACAACCACCCTCTTACCCTTCCCCCCATCCTCAAACAGTTAAGCTTATTTTGACTTTTTCTGAGCAGTGCCAGAGATGAGTCTGGAATACAAGCAGCCTAATATACAAACTCGAGAATACGAAAGTGTGATACTGAACTTCTTGGGAAGAGAGTAGTTGAGTGTTAACCCATTAACTTTCTTTCTTTCTTCCTTTTTTCTCTCAACTTCTTTGTTTTTGAAGAGTCTACCAAAAATGAGACTATCACAAAATTTTTGCAGTTATGTATATTTCCTCGATGCATTTTTTCGGCAATCGATGCAGTTTATTGTGCTCACTTTGTAGAACTGGTGCATCAGCAGAAAACACCCAACTTCTCCACACTTCTCTGCTATGATAGAGTAAGTAGCTAGAACTGTGTGTATGTACTTAATTACTGTTATGAACATGCAAAACTAGTATTCCCACCTGCCTCCCAAAAGAGGTAAACAAAATCATTACCTATGTTTAGTCCTAGAATCTGTGATAATCAAAAGTTTGCTTTTGTACTTCAGATTCTACAAACCAAGTTTTCCTAGAACTTCAGGGGTTTATTTTCAAGAAACTTTGTTTTTGATTTATCCTAATGAGACTAGAGTTTCAGAGCAAAGTCATTAGCAGTCATAGGAGTTGCATTCCGGTTTTGCAACCTTCCAGTGGCCTGCATTTCTATGGCCTCATCTAACCCTCCCATTTTAGCTGTGTGCGCCTTACTGCTGTAGTATCAACTTTCTTATACTTGCCCCCCACAAGCAGCATTCTTAGGACCCTTCTGACCCTGGCGAATGGTACTGCAGACAGTGGACTAATTTGTATCACTGCTGAGACATGGGAAKGGACTCCCACGGTGACGTGGGGAGTATACTTCTGATAGCAGTAGCTGCCTGACTTTCTGGGTCAAACGGGGCAGTTGGAGGAGGCATTTGTTCAGGCTGTTCTCACTGTTGATATAGCCATTCTTTTTCTCCTGTGGAGGAAAAAGGTGGAGAACATAGGTGGAAGAATCTTGCAGGAGGCATCCAGCTCCAACAGTACCACTGACTGTACTGTTCCGGGGTATCATAACCRTTCTGGCACTTACTGCTATAAGAAGTCAAATTATTAAGTTAGTGCATCATCTGTACAGTTATAAGAGATTTGACTATGAGCTTTGATTAAAAGGATGTGTATGGGGCCATATTGTAAAAAATTACGGTGAAGATTGTTTTCATATGAACATTCAATTAAGATTATATGGTTTCCTTTGAGATGAGACATTTGAAGTAGGTGTCTGCTTTGATTTCATGGGTCCRAAAGAGCATTCTTACTCAAATATTCAGTCCATGTTCTAGGTGACAAAAGTAGACAACTGCATGAGCCCTATCTGATGGACCTGAGCAGGCCAGGAAGAAAGTTCTTTGGCATCAGCTTGGCTAGGTGTTTACTTCTACCTGCTCAAATAAATTATTAATTTGAAAACAAAACAGTTTTATGCCAATGAAGACACACTTTAACTATGGAAAACTGTGTGTCAGCAGCAGCTGTACGCAGTGCTTAGCTTCTGAGCTAAGTGTGAAGGACCAGCAGTTGGGTAATAAAGTCTTGAAAACAAACAGAGAATATTTTATGAGAGATCTCCTTTATATTTAGAAACCAGCTTCACGGTGGTTTTAGATGAGAGAAATTTTCAATTCTTGTTGGTTCTTGTTCCTTTTGTAATTCAGTAACTTTTTATTACTGCTATTCACAGGTTTTCTCTGATATTATATATACAGTTGCAAGTTGCACTGAAAATGAAGCTAGTAGATATGGCAGGTTTTTATGCTGTATGCTGGAGACTGTGACTAGATGGCACAGTGACAGAGTCATATATGAAAAGGTATGTGAAGTTATTAAAATGAGTTTGCTCCTGAGAATATATAATGGCCGCTTGTGTAATTCAGCCCAATAAAAATGGATTTAGTGAAATAGTTAGCTAGATTTAAAAACACCGTGTGATTGGATTTTTCTGATGGTGTAATCTTAGAATTGAGTTTCTATAATTCATCTAGTTYTAATAGAAGTAATTTTGTATAGTGTCAAAAAAATACAGTGGCTAAAAAAAAGTCTTACATTTCTGATTTTCTCATAGCTTGTCTTGAAGGCAATTCAGGGAGCATATGGAAACTCTCATAATACTCCCTGCAAAAGCTAGTTCAATTACAAATAATCTTTTCTCTCACCCACAGCTTATATTTCAACATAAATAAGCTTTTAAAAAAACTATGCATTTAAGTCTTGTAAAGTGTGATCGTGTCTTAGTCTTTAGCAGAATCAGTGAAAAAGTGCTTCAATTATATTAACTGTTGCAGAATTACTGTTTTTATGCTTCCCAAAAAATATTTTTTTTTTTCTTTTATGCACATGTAGGAATGTGGCAACTATCCAGGCTTCCTAACTATATTACGGGCAACTGGATTTGATGGTGGAAATAAAGCTGATCAATTGGATTATGAGAATTTTAGACATGTGGTACACAAATGGCACTATAAGTTAACTAAGGTAAATGAAGATGCTGAAAAACCTGAGGTTTTTGGAAGCTTTAATAAAAAAACCCAACTTCATTAGATTTAATTTGTGTTCTAGGCTTCTGTGCACTGCCTTGAAACGGGTGAATATACACATATCAGAAATATCCTGATTGTGCTGACCAAAATCCTTCCATGGTATCCAAAAGTGCTGAATCTGGGCCAAGCCTTGGAAAGAAGAGTGCATAAGATATGTCAGGAAGAGAAAGAGAAGAGACCTGATCTATATGCGTTGGCTATGGGGTAACAACACCTTACTTTAAGAAAGTGGTTAAAAGTGGATCATGAAAGGCTTCTAAAGACTCGGAACTGTTACATTCCTAACATTTGATTTTTACCTTATTGCAGAAGATTTCGCTATCCTGCATCTCAGGGCTGACAGTGTGAATGAAAACATTCATTTTGTGCTGGATGATCACTAATTTCCTTTAGAAGACTCTAGTAAAACACTTGAAATAGTAAAGATTTCCACTCACAAGAGCATAGCTTAATTTTAGAGAAATAGTATAGCAGCAAGTAGATAGGAAGAAGAGTAAAACGAAGAAAGCCAAGGGCTGTTGATGCAAGACTGCTTAGATTTTGGACGTTTATATGATTCTAAAATGCTAAACTAAAATGCTTAGTTACATTTTACATSTTTCTGTGACGAATGCAGAATCATCCATGTATGCTTGAGGGGCAATTCAGGTTGCCCTAACAGTTTTAAGTTTTGTCAGTAAGCTGTTTCTTCTGTGTGTTTGGCAGGTGTGTGTATGTGTGGTGGTGGTGGTGAAGAGGGTGTGGAGGTAGGGCTTCTGTGTCTAGTGGKTTGTTTGTTTGTTTTGTTTTTTTTTCTTTTCTTTTGAGCTCATCGATAAAGGGGGAAGAAACTGCCTATCAGTTGGGAAAAACTGTGAAATAAATAACAGATGAACTGTTAGATTAGATCCTCATTTAAAATTCAACCCATGTTTTGCTTTATGTTTGTGCATATTTAACAATCTGTGCGACTTGCAGCTATTCTGGGCAGTTGAAAAGTAGGAAGCCTTTCATGATACCTGAAAATGAATTCCACCACAAAGACCCACCTGCCAGGAATGCTGTAGCTGCAACAGTACAAAATGGGCCAGGTGGTGCTGGGATGCCTGCATCTCTCACAATAAATACAGTTAGACTGGAAGAAGGCACTACTGAGGAGACTGGTAAACAAACCTATGATTATTATTTATCTATTTTTTGGTAGCCTGTAATGTCAGAAGAATTCTGCTATCTCAAAATTTGGCTCATTAAGCTGAAAAGAAAAAATCTAAATGCGATGCTAAATAGGGTCAGTGTGTGTTCTTTATTTTTCGTTGTTTTTGGGAGAGGGTGTTCTGCGTTTAGCTACCTATTTTAACTGTTACCCGTACGTGTTCTTACATGAATATGCTTAGGTACTTGTTTTATTTTAACCAGTAGGATGTATATTAACTTGTTGAAATAAAGCTGTTCTCTTTTTTTAAACAGATAAACTRAAGGAGAAGTCTCAGGGTGTGGTGAAAGTTATTAATAAAGCTGTCAACGCTACACCGAAGGTGACAACAAGCAATGGAAACAGTGCTTCAAATAGGTGAGAAAAACTACTCTTTGACATTCTGTATTTTCTTCCTTCCAAACATAGCACTGTACTTGAAACTGACCTGCCTTTTCTTTTTTACTTTCCGATTCCATATAAATTGTTTCCATTTCTTCAAAGTTTAATAAATGAAATTATTTCTTCCAAAATATGCAGCTGCACTGATCTGACACTGTTGTTAAATGCCTTCCATTTTAGCTAAATRAAAATAAAACAAATGAGAACACTTGCTTGTTGCTGTCCTGATGAAGAGACAGCAAATCTGAAATCTGGCAGTGACTGCTTCAGGAGGTTCTATCAMACCATCAGAAGTAAAACTTCTGTGATAAAACTAGAGCTGGTTTTGTATGCATGCTAATTGGCCTTTTTATTTTTGATGCAGCAAAATTATTAAAGAGAAAGATGATAAAGAAAAAAGTGGGAAGGAAAAAGATAAAGAAAAAAAAGACAAGACTCCAGCTGCCGCTCCAGAGATGAAGGCACTTGGGAAGGAYGGGAAAGATAAACCAAAGGAAGAACGGGCAAACAAAGATGATAAAGCAAGAGAGATCAAGGAGAAAACGCCAAAGTCTGACAAAGAGAAGGAAAAAGTCAAGAAAGAAGAAAAAGCTTCAAAAGAAGAAAAATCCAAGACAGTTGTTACCATCATTGAGTCAAAGTCAACTGCAGAAAAGGAGAGAGAAAAGGAGCCATCCAGAGAAAGAGATGTAGCGAAGGAAATGAAATCCAAGGAAAATGCTAAAGGAGGAGAAAAGATGCCAGTAGCTGGGTCCTTGAAATCACCTGTTCCCCGATCAGAAACATCAGAATCTGAAAGGGGTACGCTTGCATATTTAATTTCTGTTCTTGTCTRGAAAAATAGAACGTGTCACTGGAAAATCACTGAATGTCAAAAAATGCTAGAGATGGTGAGAAAGAATTGCTACATAATAGCTAGCATTTTCGCATTGGGTTTTAAATACAGTTAGCGCCTAAAGTTAGGTAGTCAGGGTATCTCCAAAAGGTGAACTGTGTGAATGTGTGAACTTCACRTGTCTTCAGTGAGTGCTCATTTTCATGAAGCTGATCATTTTTTAGTACAAGTCTAAATGGTCTTTTATTAAAATGTGTTTGTATAAATGTGGCCTTGCAAGTTTTGCAAAAATTTAACGCAAAACCCTCAAAAGAGTACTCTGAGAGTTTCATCATAACCTTTGAACTGAAAGAAAACAGGGGATGTGGAAGATGTAGGCCTTTGTGTCCTTCAGAAGGACACAGTAAGCTTTATCAGTTCCTTCTTATATTAAGGGTTAACAAATCCTTAATGTTGATATTTTAAGCTCTTACAATCTGAGGCTGATGTTGAGTTTTATACTTGCACTGCTTAAGGCAAACCAAGTAGAGGAGGGTTGTAGTGCTTTTCATTGGGTTCACCTTTTCAGGGTCTTCATAGCAACTCTGAAATTCAGATACAGACTTAGATAAAATGGAAGTTTGAAATGAGCATAATTTTGTAGCAATTTGTTCACATCACACTTTTCCTGCAAGCTTTCGTAAAGAGGGTCAAGGCATACTGGTAACTCTAGATAGCTTAAGAAAAAATTTACATAGTGGTAAAACTTGAATTCTAGATGAAATTACTTTGGTACTTCAGGAAGCCATATTATTAGGTTATCCTCTTTTAAATCTGTTTTAATAAGACTATTGTTCTTTTCTTTCCTCAGAACAAAAACGCCGCAAAGTTGATACACATTCTTCTCCATCACATTCCTCAACAGTAAAGGTTAGTATAGCCTGAGGAAGGCAGCACCCATGTTAGGCTCACAAGTTTGGGATGCCAATGTTCGACTTCCTTCAAGTTTTGTGCCAAGTATACACTGGAACCACTGGAGGTTTTAAGTTGCATTAGAAAATGCATTCCTTTTCTTTATTGGCGGACTGTCTTTTTTTCTATAAAAATATTTTTAATTAACCAAAATAATGCTTCAAGGACCTAGCACAAATTTTGTAAATAGTGTTTGGAAATTGCAAGAGAATTTTTACACAGAAGTGCCTCATTGTTTTAAGCAGTCAGTTTTTTTGGAGTGCAATGGTAGCTACAAGCAAATGAGTCTTTGCAGCAGAGTGGAGCATATTTTTCTGCACTTCTATTGAAGAATCTGTAGCACTGAAGATTCCTGGATGATACGGGATGTACGATACCTCTGAATTCATCAGGCTTCTTGATGAGCATCATACCGATATGTGCCTTCTAAGGAGGAGTCTTGAAAAGAGTTCCATTTTAAAGTCTCCTTGGTGATCAGTTCTCCTGTAGTTGTGTATATTCAGTGCGCATGCAGCTTCTGTTGTACCTTCCCTTCGAGGTTTGTTTATTTCCAATGGGTTCCCACCATGTTGAGCCCTGCGTTACGATAAAACCAGATGTGGCAACCAAGCCTACTACCCAGCAAAGAGAAACCCCAAGCATTCAAGCGCAGCACAAAACCATGGGCGTAGCCTACTTGAAGACTCAGGGTAGCCATTCCTTGCTCCATATTTATTTTATTTCTAAACCATCTATGTTCATGGAATCTTTGAATTTGCAGTACGTTGAACATTTAAAACTGTAAGTTACTAATACTTCATCAAGAGCACTGTGATGGATTATGTGGGCCTTTAAACTTCACCATCTTACCAACTTTAGAACAAGCTTTTCCATCTTACCAACTTTAGAACAAGCTTTTCTTTTTTTCTGKTTTTTCAAAGAGTACATCTTTCTATGTAAGATTTACTTGAAAGATTTAAGCTCATTTTGGAGAACTCAAATAGCTGTTACTAGTTTTGAGGAAGCAGGTGACTGTCAGTAACTACTCAAAATGACAAAGTTTTTCTTGCCTGTTTTTTGTAAATGGCAATGTCAAGTCATTCTAGAGTGACTTCTACCACATTTAACTGAAAGTGGAGAAGATACAGGTTTAGAAACATTTTAAACCTGTTTCACCTGTGGTTCAGCTGTATTTAGAGTTAAGACTATTTTTTCTTTATATTTTGTCTTGGTGGGAGAGTGTTTTTTCACTGTTTTATGAAGAATTAGATATAAACACATTTTGTAGCTTACTTAATAATAATTGGGTCTAGAGAACAGGCATGACTGTCTTTTTTTTTTTTCTTCTTCTTTCTTTTAAAAAAAAATTTCAGTTCCTAGCTTTATTCAGTGTACAGTATTAACATAAGATTTATTCCAGAAGGAGTAGCTGTTTTTTGTTTCAAGGATATGGCCATGCTTCCCAAGCTTCCTCTCTGGTTTCTGAAAACTATTCCAGCTTACGTGTCATCTCCATTCATTTTCTACAGGACAACCTCAACGAACTCAAGGACTCTTCAGCAAAGGTTTGAATCTTTTAGACACCACCAAAGTTTACTTTCATGTTTTGTTGCAGAGAGAACTTAACTTTTGGTCTTGTGGCAAACCCCATCAGAAAATTCAAATTGCATTCCTGTAAATGCTAGTGTAGTAACAGAGGGATTTTTTACGTCTGCTATATAGAACCTCTGTACAGGAGAGAGGGATAGTTATGTGGAAGCAATATAATGAAAAACCCCTGAATTGACCATTCTGTCAATATTTTTGAGAGATTTTATGGTTCAGTATCTTTTCTGGTCCTCTCTGAAACTTGTAAATTTATAGAAATGTCCTCATGATTAAGCCATTTATTTGGCTGAAGAGGTAATAGAGTAGTTAAAATAGTTCTTAGAATAGTTAGTTCTTTTTTGATACCAATTAAAAAACAGTAGTTATTTTAAACTGAAAATATTTGAGACATATCTCTGGAATAGCAGTACTCTTTCCCCTTACTACTGTTGTATTCATGTTTTAGTGCTATAGTACTGTATTTCTGAGCATCACAGACAATCTCCCAGATGGTCATCTTTGTGCGTTTGCTTCCTGTAAATGCACTTCAGACTCAGTATCTTATGAGAATGTATGCTAAAGAAGGCTTTCAAGGGTTCATAGAATCATAGAACACCAGGTTGGAAGGGACCTCAAGTATCATTTGGTCCAACCTTTCTAGGCAAAAGCACGGTCTAGAGATTCAGCTGGACAGGGTGCTGGGCTGTCTTGTCAAGTGTCCARTGTTGGGGAATCCGCCACTTCCCTGGGGAGATTATTCCAATGGCTGATTGTTCCCATTGTGAAAAATTTTYCTCTTGCGTTCAGTCGGAATCTCCCCAGGAGTAACTTGTACCCGTTATCCCTCGTTCTTTTCCATGTGATCCCTTGTAAAAAGGGAGTCTCCATCTTCTTTGCAACCCCCCTTTAAATACTGGAACAAGGTGATAAGGTCTCCCCTAAGCCGCCTTTTCTCAAGGCTGAACAAACCCAGTTCCCTCAGCCTTTCCTCCTATGGCAGGCTTCCCAGTCCTTGGATCATCTTTGTGGCCCTTCTCAGGACCCTCTCCAGCCTGGCCACATCTTTTTGCATAGCGGGGACCAAAASTGAACACAGTATTCCAGGTGTGGCCTGGCAAGTGCTGAGTAGAGTGGGATATGAGTTGAATGACATTTTGGAATATTGTATTTTAGACAGATTCTGTTGCCTTTTTTAAACTCAGCCACTTGCACAATGGTCACAAATACTGTAAATTGCTAATATATTAGGGTATGTGGCTAATAGGAAATGGATCAAATCTTCTAAAGTTGCTATTAAGATTTTTGATTATGCAGTCAGTATCGATGTGTAACTAAATAGCACAAATGTCTATCACTTGGAAAATGCTGACCATTTGGACTTCCTGGATAACTTAGGGGTTTATCTAGGATTACTTATGTTCACTTAATTTAAAAATGCATAATGAATTATTACTTCCTATTCTGTATTTGCACTGATGTTTTACTTGTAGCTCTCTTTGTATAGGAAAAGTGTTCAGAACACTTTATATGTTTTAATTCAAAATAGCTCTGATTTTATAATGGACACTTGCTGATGGGTGTTTTTAATTGAATCTTTCCAGTACCAAACATACCTTCTTATAGGGAGAGTGTATATAGGAAGCATCCTTTGATTCTTAAAACTGATGAAATTACAGTGTCTATAGATTGAATCCATATACTTCCAAAAAATTATTTATAAATTACTGTCATGATACCACCTTGTTTATTTAAGTTTTTTGAAATTAGACAACTATAATATTTGTCTTGAGCTCACATCTATCAGAAGTGTGGTATATGGTAGTCTGTATAATCTTGCTTTCCCCTCCCTTACTGTATTAGTCAAGGTTCAACTGGTTAATTGAAACTTCACTCAAGTTTTCATTAGTTAAGCTAAATTTTTATTTAAAACTATTTATTTTACTTACTAACACATTGATGTGGTAATCAAGCAGACAGTGGAGCTATTTGTAATTAAATGATCAATGAACAGCTTTATTTTTCTAGTCAATTTGAAAAGTTAAATTTTAGAATTAACTATAATGTGCTTGTATAGACTTAGCTGGAAGTGTATTGTAGTTGTGTGACTTTTTCATGGATTTATTGTTTGTTAAGTGCTTGGGGGATGGGGGTTGTCCAACCCTTTCCTTCCTCTTCTAAATGCTGTTTTCTGTTCTTTCTCACTTAATGAACTAATTTTCATTCTTCAGTGCCATTCTAACAGACTTAAGGCACTTCTTGACAATGTTGCCTGTACATGGTGTAAGACAAGTTAAATGCTCTTCTTTACTGCCAAGTACTTGTTTGGGGAAAGGATGGGCTATTCAGAAGCCTGTAAGACTTATGAGCTCAGCGGCCACTGAAAGTTAGCAGAAGTCTAGTGCTGTTACATGCTTACAGGCTTTCTTTATTCCTGACTTCGCCCAATTTCTGGGGCCAGACCATTGACATATTGGTTTACATTGCAGGTTATAAAATAAATGGTGGCAGACTTGAGTTAGGTTTGTGTTTATTCTTGCTTTGGCCTTTGCCCAAATTACCCAACATACAACAGTGCCCAAAATTTTATGTGGTTTCATTTAGCAGCATTTCTAGAAGCAAGTTGATAAAGCCTGATAAGCTAAATCCAGCCTTTTCTTGTGAAGGAGGGTGGGAGGGATGCAGTTTTCCCWAACTCTGCATTGGGATGGTAGAAGAGCAGTGGAATCTGTCGTGAACAACCATGTGAACTTAAGGAATGGAATAGGAGAAAGAAGAGCTACGTGTGTGCTTTCTCACATAGAAAACATCTCTGGGAGACAACTGAATGGGGCTGTGTAGAAAAAACATATTTGCAAGTAACTGTTAAAAGTTGACAGCAAAGAAGAGAGCAAGGATAAATTTACTTGTGGAATGGCAATGTAGGAAATGGAACAAGAAAAGAGGAGTGAGGGAAAAGAGAAGAAAGAAAAGTATCTAATGAAAGGAGTGTTGAAGGTTCAGCCTCTGGCGTAGGAGGATAATAAAATTCCAGTTAAGTAATAAAAGGAGAAGAGACCTAACATTATCAGACTTTTAATATAGGACCAGTAACATCAAGTTTTGGTACATTAAACATTTACCAGAACTGGAGAAGGACAGGATTAATTTAATTAAAAGAATAAAATTATCTGAAACAATATTTGGTTTGGTTCAAGTGATTTCTAAGTTCTAAACTGATCTTCCACTTACCTCTTTCTTTGATGTCCTTTTAAGTAAGATGTCTCTCTAAAAAGAAACACAGAGAACATTTTAATTAAGAGATTTTTCCCCCCCCCCCCAATAAAATTGATATCTTATGGAACTGGGGAAGCATTAAAGTATACTGATTTAAAACTGTGTGTCGCTGTAACTTAAATATAAAAATACTAAGGAAAGGTGTGTTTAATTTAAAATGTGCTCTTTTTGGTATTTTATGAAAAATACTTCTTAGAAAGATCTCACTATATAGTTATATTTAGAAAGACAGAATTAGTTACTATAATGCATCAGTATTTATATAATACATGTGCTACCTTATAGATATACAAAGTAGCATTTAAACTTTGTCAAGTGTTATACTTGACATTACTGTGACTTATTTTCTATTCTCCCCTGTGACCCCAGTTTGTATTAAAAATACTCAGCTTTGTGAAACTAGTATGTTTTACAGAGCTTATCAAATTTGGTTAGGAGAGTRGAATAACAATCTAGAACACATTACAGAGCAAAACCACTTTTTTTTTTTATGTTTAGCTATTTTTATCATTTGAAGTTTAGGCTTAAGGTAGAGTTTTGTATTACTTTAGGTGAAAAAACACATTATTCAAAGTATTGTCTTAAATAATTCGTGGATTAAGATTATTCTTCAGAAATTAATTTGAACCTGTTTAAGCAGCTGATTCCATTCATTCATTCCAGGCAAGATTGCAAGTGTTAAGTCAGTCCAGGAATCTGCATATCCTGTTTCAGTAGTATTGCTGTCTGATTCGTTTTGATGTATCAAACAATAGTGGTGAACAATGTTGTGTGTATTTAATATAAGTGTTTCAGTTAACAGAAGGTGCTTTGGATTTCCAGTGTTGAGAAAATAAAGCTATAGGTTAAATTATAGATGACAAGTTTGAAAGTGTCTTCAGTCACTTTTTTTCGCTAGTAAAGTATTAATGTTTAATTTTTCTCTTTGAGCTAGATCTGTTATGTTAGAGTAAGACTTTTTATTTACGCATCTAGGAATACATATTAATATTTGGTGATATTGCCTTAATTTAACAGCACTACATTAACCACACTACTCCAACACTGTCCAAGAGTAAGGAGAGAGAAGTGGACAAGAAAGATTTGGACAAGTCAAGGGAAAGATCCAGAGAGAGAGAGAAGAAAGATGAAAAGGACAGGAAAGATCGAAAAAGGGTTGGTGAAATTTTTATGAACTAGTTTAGAAAGTTGGTATATACTTGGAAAGCTTTCTGTTCAAAGTCCTTGCAGTAATAATTGGTTGTACAGCCTATCTAAGCAGAAGTGATCCATATCAGGGTTGGTTTTCTTTTGTTCTGTTACTTTTTCAAAGGTCGGTTTACAGTAATGTATTCAAAACTTTCTCCCTTCAAAACCGATCTTAAGAAACTTTACACAAGATGTGATAAGTCAGTTACATCTTAAGTATTCAAAAACTAGTTCTCCAAAATAACACTGTAAGCAGGTGCTATTTCAGGAGTATGTTTTAATCTGCTAACATCTGCATAATTGTATTTGGTGCCAGGATCATTCAAACAGTGACCGAGAGGTACCACAGGATTCAACTAAACGACGCAAAGAAGAAAACGGGACAAGTATGTATTTTATTTTGTGTGTGTGTGTGTATTAGGCTTTTACTTGTTGTGAATTACAACTTTCTGTTGTGTTTTTAGCTGGTTCTTCAAAACATAGTAAAAGTGAAAGTCCTTCTGATTCCCCTCGCTTAAATGAAAAGGAGAAGGAGAAAAACAAATCAAAATCTTCAGGAAAAGAGAAAGGTGATTCAATTAAAGCAGAAAAGATGGAGAAGAGCTCCTCTGGTAGCAAAAAGGTAAAATAAGCTATTCTCATTTTGTTGATTTGATTTTGTTGTTGTTGTTGTGTTGACAGAACAAGCTGATTCTTTTTTCCTAAATTTTATTGCTGCTTTATGGCCTAAATTAAAAAGATATGCTGTGAATGCGTAGGAAGACGCTTCTGAAAATTCTGGTATCTTGTGGCTCTAAATATTTCAGCAGTCACTCCTGACAGAATAAATTGGAGGAATAGTTCATTTTGGCAGTAGCCAGGAAAATTCAGAAATTATTCTAGATTATTCAAAACCTAAAGTATATTTGCAGACTGGTTTGGTGAGCAAATATGTGAAAGCAGGGTTAATTTACATATAAACTAGTCTGCTTGTATTGAGATTTTCAAGTGCATGTGTCAGCACAGCTTTGTTTTGTGAAAACAGGCAAGTATGTTGTAGTCGTATTTGTAAAACACCAAACAATAGTTCCCAGTTGTTGTAACTTTTTAGTGATAGCGGTTATCATAGAACTGTAAGACAAAGTTAGAATAATCTCAAAATCATAGAAGCTGATTACTGTCATTCTGACTGATGATTTTTTTTTTTTAGCTGTGGCCAGTTATAACTTCCAAGTATGTATAATCCTGATCAGCCTGTACAATGTATACTATAATAAACTATTTCCCATATATGTATTTTTTAAAGGAATCAAGACATGATAAAGAAAAAACAGAAAAGAAAGAAAAACGAGACGGTACTGGAGGGAAAGAAGAAAAGAAACAATATCCTTTTACACATTAACATTTAAGAAAAATACAGAAAATGAGTGTTTAGTAAAATATATTTTTTTATTTCATTTAGTAAAATATATTTTTTTCTTTAACGTTGAATCTACTCATAAGTCTTCGGACAAGCACAGATAATGAAGATTGTTCCAGTCCAGGTAAAAATTTTTATGATTTACTGTTTGACTTGATATCTCCTGTGGCTCCTTTTGGCAGGTGAAGGATAATACAACAAAACAGCCTGAGTGTGAAAGGGCTGAAATTACCAGGGTGGAGTTTTGGGGGTGGTTTTTTGTTTGTTTTTTTTGTGTCGTTCTTTTTTTTTAATTCTATCCCGGGGAAAAAACATTTCCCCATCATCAGCATAGAGATTGTATAGATGCTCAAATTTTTTTAGCCAAAAAAAAAAAAAAAAAAAGGGTGTAGGGTGTCAGCAGTGTCTGGTGTAGTTGCATGTTTGGCACTTTTTCCAAAGGAGGTTGCCATACAAAACCAAAGGTGAATCCATGTGATCCTGCTAGTCATCAGTCTTGATAATCTACCTGTTAATTAAGAATATCTTGCCTAATATGTTGGAAACTCAAGTTTTGTATTGTCTTCTTATTTCATCTTTAACAAAAGCACTAGCTTTTAAACCAAATTGCTGTATAGTGTACTAAGTCAGTTCATTATCTCTGCTTAATCTTTTATCTGATCAGATTTGAAGAGGAAGAAGCCAAAGGAAAACTTTCGCATGGAGACATTGAAGTGTTTCTTTTCTTTCTGCAAATAGTCAGAGTGTTTTGAGTAACCCATATTCAGACTGAAGCTTTTAGAAAAATAGTTCTCTGAAGCTGACAGTGTTCTGAATTTTTTTTTTTCAGACCTATGCAAATATGTGGAGACTTAACTTTAGTTTTAGGGGTAGGAGGGTGGGGTTTTTTCTCCCCTTTGCATTTAGCCATTTTAAGAGTCTCAGAATGTTTCGTTTTCAGTTATTTGTGAAGGAAGGGAAAGTGCCCCAGTAAACTTAAAATTAGTTCACCTGACCTACCCAACTTGAGTCACACACCGCTACCAATCTCTACATAAAGCAGTGGATAATTTTACATTAGTGTGTATATGTTGGGTAAACATGAAAATAACTGTTAGTATTCAACAGATATCAAAGAATATGGCTTCTCTCTCTCTGTTCACAAATTGTCCAAGTGCTTTATAATTCTTAAGTTTGTTCTCTATTTAGAATTGATTAATTGTTTCTGTGAAAACTTTAGATTCTGTGAGCACTCAAAGTGAACACAAGCAGAAATGAAGTAGAAACAATTTTTTTTATTCAGTCACACATTTGTCAGGGTTTGAGATTATTTGCTTTCATAGAGTAATACTGTTCTGACTGTTGAACAACATATAATGGCAAGCAGTTTTCCTCTTTATCAGGCAAACTGATACTGTTACAGAGAGGGGGAAGAGAACATTTTTAGACGCACAAGTCCTTCTTTGTCTTAGATTTTGAAGAAGGTTTGATGAGACTGAAAACTTGTCTTGTTTTCCTGACTGTCTTGGCAGGTCTAGAAAGTGATGCTACCTTTCACCAAACACAATTTGTTGTGAATCCCATTTAAAGATGGGGGTGGAGGGGAGGGGGAATCTTTTTACTGTGTGGGTGGTCAAAAACTACAGCAGTTTGCCCAGAGAGGTGGCAGAGCTGCCATCCTTAGGGTATTCAAAACCTACCTTGGTGGGCCACAGCTCTGAGCAACATGCTCTAGTTAATTCTACTTTCTGAGCAAGGGTGTTGGACTGGACAGTCTTCAGAGGTCCCTTCTAACCTTATTGGTTTTGGAATTTAGTTATATGGGTATCATGTTTGAGAATACTTAAGGTGATGTTATATGGCAGAACTTACTGGAGAGATGTATTGGCTGTGGGCTCTCGAATTAACATTGCTCCTTGTAGTGGCTGTACTTGCTTTAGGTGTCAGAGAAAGGCCATGACGTAGTCCCGAGTTCTTCTGTTTGCCTCTAACTAAAACAACAGAGAYGAAATCTGAAAGGTGTAAATGCTTTGCTGTTGGGAATTCTTTTCCAAGAGGCCTAAGGATTATAGGATGGCTTATAGAACACTTAGAGGAGTGTTTTGATGAGGGTCCAACAAAGCAAACAAAAACCAAAATTCTGAAATCTTCTGATCATCCAGGAATGTCTTCTGAAAAAAGTCTCCACATGTGGATTGTGGCCTCAAGAGTGAAGGGAGGATTATTGGGAAGAGGGTCTTGAGTTTCATTTGTGACATTGCTTGTTGAGCAACTGAAGCTGACGGCAAATGTGTTGGAGGGGTTTTGGGTAACAAAGCTCATGCTGATACCGTGTGCTCTTTGGAGGATGTTGGTAGAAAGAAGGTTAGGAGTTCAGGTTATTGCTTCTTAGTACTATTTATTTTTGTTTTATCTTCTTGAAATAATAGAACATGCTTCTGTGAATAGTTTCTAAACTGAAAATTATGAGTGCTCCTTGGAAAGAATTTAATGTAATTTTTTTGGCTTTGTCCTTCATAACCATTATTGTCTGATCACTGTGGATGGATCCCATATTTTTTTTTTCTCCATTTCTTTAAATGTTACTTTTGGGAAAAAAAAAAAAAAGGCAATCTTGGTAGATGAAGTTCACTACTGAGGACTTGCAGCTTCTTTACTAATAAAATGTGAAGTTTTATCTTGACCAGCAATTCAATAAAAAGTGAGGATTTAATGGTCATCAATTAAAAAAGCACAACTGTGTTTTTATGACTACATCATGATTTAAACAACGAGTGCTTAGGTAAATGTCAGTTGCACTGTAAAATTCACATCCAGCTATGTAATGGGCTAAACTGGAGCATCTGGCCTGGAATACTGACAACACCCCATCGTTTGCATAGTGAAGTATGAGAAAATGCTTTTTATAGCAACACGGTTGTGGAATCTAATCCCGTGCTCCTGTTTGTTAAATCTTTTATAACATTCTTCCTAACTTACAGTGTTGGCTGACTGCATTTATTTCTTGCCTAATTTGGATATAGTAACATTTTGAGGGGGTTGTACTTCTAAAAGAGTTTTTACCTTCACAAGTGACTACTTGTTTCTTATTTGTATCTTCAGATTAGTGTTTCATTACTTACAATGCAGTGCTCACATTAATACCGTTCTTGCTGTAGATTAAACTAGAGTTACGGAATGAAAAACTGATGAAAACGGTTTTATTTCGCCCCTCATTTTTTTGAATGTGAATGGAATAAAATGCTAAGTTGTGAGATCAGTATTCATTTGAACAACATCTAATTCCAATTATGTATGCCTTTGTTGCAGGTGAGATTGAAATGGGAAGATACCCAGCTGTGACCAGAAATGTATTTTCCAGAATATAGATTGCACAGAAATTTGTGAATGAAGAGGACCCATCTGCATCTCCTTAAATTATTCCGTTCTCTGCTTTATTTCCCCCTGCTGAGGATTTAATTGTTGAGTTGTACATTACTGTATTTTAACTTGTTGCTTAGTTTCTTACACATTTATTTTCAGTACCTGGCTGAAAGTGTTACCTATTCCATATTTTAGCACAATGTGCTGCAAACAAACAGTTGCCATAGTGCAAATGAGGTTTCATGTGTACAGAGTTCCACTTTAGGTTGTCAAAAATACTGCCTGCGTTTAGTAATTCTTTCAATTTGAAATGCATTCTTTTAGATGTTTGAAAACCATAAATAAACAGTTATTGAACCTTTTTGGATTTACCTCATTTAAACTCAGTTTTTATTTATTACTTGGCCTGTTTTTAATATCCGTAACTAAAAAAAAAAGTCAAGTGGGAGCACTGTTTTCATGCAATGCTTAGGGATTATTTGTATATTATGTGTACAATGTTGACTTGTTTCTTTAAACAAAGAATGAACCCTGTCCCTTCCATCCCAACCTAAACCCGTGCTCAGTTGTCCCTTGCCACACCTTTTGTTTGTCATGTTTTTAGATTGGTTGGAAATGCTCTCTTCAAAACTGAAATAAATTGTTTCAATTACAGCTACAGGAGCTTTGTATTGCTGAACTTTAGTCTGAAAAGTTTCACAATGACATTTTTAAAAAAAAAAAAAAAATTTTTTTATCTGCTGAATTCTACCAGTGTAACCTTTTTTCTAAATAAACAATAGTTTTCTCAATGGGTCGTAAATCATTCTGTGTGTGGTCACTTTATTGCTTTATGTATTGTTACGAAAATTTGGTATTAGTTGGAATTGTGGAAGGGTGTTTTCTGTCTTGGCTTACGAGCCCTCTGTACCTGCTTGCTGCTCAGATGCAAAGGGTTAGTTRCATAGCGCGGTGCCCACTGTGAAGTGGCAGATGTGTTACGCTTCTCCAGTGGTTTCGAGAGGCTCAGCGTTTGCTTTCCTGCATTCAGTCAAGTTTACATCTTTCTTTTGAGGCATTTGTCCCTCATCCAAAGCTCATTAAAATCTCTGGCACTTTCCCCCCCCCCATTTCCTAATTTAGTCTAAAATTAGACTGACTTAAAGTGTCTTGAAAATGTCTTAGTTAGACCAGTTTAGTTTAATGCCTGACAAAAAAGGGGTTCTGCCTGGCTTCTGCCATAGCATGGTAGGTCACTTCAGTGARGCTGCCATCTCAGATGTTCACCTGGATAAGAAGTTTTCAAGTCTGGAAGTCTTTAGGTCACATTCATGACTAATTTCCACCCCCACCCCCTCTGAAGGTGTGGATTTCCTTCAGTAAAAATGATGGCTAGTTTATTTAAACTAGAAAATGTGGGTTGTGAAAGAATACCTGTTTGTGTTCTTTGGAGAAGGGGAGATTCCAATGTCTTGTCTAGAGACTTTGTTCACTATTTAGCAATTAAAAAGGTATAACTGAAAGCTGAGCTTTTTTGGCCTGGGTACAGCAGTTTAAATACCCGATGAGTATGTATTCACCAAAAAGCAGGAACATCAGTATTCACCAAATACCCGATGAGTATGTAWTCACCAAAAAGCAGCAAGAATCTGTTACAGCTATATTCTTGTTAGGTTTTGGAGATGGTGCATCTCTCGGGCTCTTTCTCTACAGCCAATTCTCGCTCCAGGGACTGCAGGACTGATTGACACTTTGAGTGTGTTTCCTCCTTTGCTTGCCTGGAGCCCTGTGAGACAGATGGATTTCTGTAAACCCCAGCTAAGTCCTCCTTTGCTTCTATCATACCTGCTGGCTGCAGAGGGAGAAGTGGTGACCTGGAGGGGGAGAGAAAACCTCCCCTTTTGGTGCCATTTACACATCAAATCGGTTGAGTTGTAATATCAGACTGCACCAAGTAGTTCCTCTTCAGCCTTTGGGTTTACTGTATCTTCTGTCTCCTTGTTAAATTCAAATTCTGCTTCTCATCCATTTGGTAAGGATCTGCTTTCTTTTAAAAATCGATGCAATAAAACTGTGTTGGGTGCAGAGGAGAGGATCTGATGCCAGTGAGAGGCATTTCACAAAATTAAGACAAATATTAGCAGAACTGTAAAACYAGTTCTCGTTCCTCATGCAGCTTCTCATGCAGCTTCAGAAGATTGTGAGCAGAAGTAGTGAGAGCTGTCACCGCTGCTGCCCAAAGGCTGGAGTGAAGTTTTTCTCTATTTTTAAAAGACACAGCAAATACAAAACACAGTCCCTTTAATTTGAATAATTATTTTAAAAGCTGAAGTCATGCAAGGTAAGGACCAGTTTCTTGGAGGAGGCATAGGATCGAAGTACCTTGAAAGATTTAAGTGCTTAAAGTTGGTGATCTTGATAACAAAGACTGCGATTTCTTATAGGTAGAACTTCTCCCAGTACTGTAATGTATTTCAGTCCCTATARTACTGGAATTATTATAAAGGAGTGTGTTCTCATTTTTTACACGCTCTACCAGGAAAGGATGATCATGTTTTTCAAGGTTACACTTTCACACTGACAAGCAGAAAATTCATTCTGCCTGTTGGGCTGCTGTGGTTTGTATTACTCCCATCAGCTCGCCATACTGGTCTCTGTTCCCTTAATTCTGCTCACCTCTGCTAAGCACTGTGGTTGTAGCAGCAATGATTCCCATAAATGCGTTCTGTTGGCTGTGTCTTCCCACAAGGAGATTCATTGATGCCTATTGGTGAAATTGAAACAAATCAACTTAAGTTTACACAGGGAGACTGGTCCTTATTGAACAGGCTTGGGAAATGGGGTTTGCTCACGGGGAAGTGTATGAAATACAACTGTCAGAGCAAACTAATTTTTCATGATTGCTCTGAGAAACATGCTTAATAGATTTAAATGTTCAATGTTCTGTTTATGTGAACTTTTAAAATAAAAGCGCACAAGGAAACAAGGGTGACCTTAGATCTATTTTAAATGGTAAGTTAATTGCTGTATGCTGTGTTTAAACACCACTGTTTTGCTCTATATGGAGTGTCACACCTGTATCGCTTTTTCCTGTCCTGCTCTCCCCCTTGTCCAAAAAAATCCTCTATGAGGAGCTCGAGATCCTGAGGGTCATTTCTTTGTCAASGAACTATCTTTGGTGACAGACAGGAGTCCGTCTGTACATCAGCAGCAGACCAAGCTGAGGCAGGCAGTGTGGTTTGGCTCAAGGGTCRGTGTTTCTGTGGAGCTTGATCAGTGTTCGTTTAGAATTTGCCTATAATGACTGTTTTAAAATAGTAARATGTGTAAGGTACATTCTGTGCTAAACCGATAGCATGTTTAACAGTAATAAAACGTCATGAATTAGTTKTTTTAACTGGTGGTTAAAACAACTGACGGTTCACAAAATATGTGACAAACAATGGGRGAAAATGTTATGCTGACAACATAATGACCTTTTAAATAACCACAATATAGCAATTTTTTTCTCCTTTGAGAATTTTGTTTCTCTGTTTAAAAAAATGTTTAATGATGTGCCCTTGTCTGTGCCTGGAGTGATGAGCCTGGGTGTCTTCAGAGGTGATGGGGATCTGAGCTATTGCCATGCCTGAGTGTGATACTGTTGACACTGAAGTTGATGACGGGACTCAGAGGAGATGGAGCACGTGCCTGCTTAAAATTACTGCCTTGTAAGGAGTTGTAACTTGACAGATTTTTAATTGCAGAAGATGATCTTGTCCTACAAGTATTGTCCACAAATCAAATTAATTAGTTTTATTCCTGGGAGTGTTTAAAAATAGGTTATTTGCATGGATTCAACATTAACAAAAGCAAACCTATAGCTAATAGAATATTTGCGGACTATAATGATAAAAACCTAACCTTTTTGTATCAAGTATTATAGAATCATAGAATCATTAAGGTTGGAAAAGACCTCTAAGATCATCGTGTCCAACCGTCAACCCAACACCACCATGCCCACTAAACCATGTCCCGAAGCGCCACATCTACCYGTTTTTTGAACCCTCCAGGGTGACTCCACCACTTCCCTGGGCAGCCTGTTCCAATGCCTGACTACCCTTT